>LOND01009187.1:7635-19511 GCA_014220965.1 Paragonimus kellicotti | reverse complement strand
AGGGCAGCAGTCAGACGAAAGGCAATTACACTCATAGGATTGTACGTCGCACTACTAACCGCGTAGGAGTGCTTAGGTAGTGAGGCACGATTCTATGGGCATACAGCAGAACTATCTATATAGCTGCGGTACTGCTGTATTCCGTATCAGAAAGAAGGGGGTTATAAAAGGTACACTCAAACAAAGAGCACTCCGATCGCTCGACGGTTGACCGTGACCGCCGGCGTATTATCCAATACGGTCGAAAAACATCTATCACCCAAAAGCCCGATGTAGCTTCGAGTACATCCACTGCGCGCAGCAGTGCTCAGAATCAGACATCAATGTCTTATTCACTGCGCCCTCGGGCTAGGCAAGCCCCTCACTGCCAAGTGAGTCAGACTTTTGAGTCATTGGCTCCGGGTAGGGTCCCCCAAGAAAACCCTGTATCCTGTTGTCTCGCAGGTCAGACTTTTGAGTCAGAGACTCGGGTGGGGTCCCTCAAGTCAACCCCTTCCGCGGCATAAACGACCGGGAAGTATCAGAAGTTATCGCTCTCCCGACAGTGACATTATTAACCCAATACGACTTTCTCTACTGTTTTACCCCCCATTTCTTCTGCCTTCCATGTGCCTTCGGGCGATAATTGTTTTCTGAGGCCAAGACAACCGGTAAACATTGGCGCCTTCAATGTCCGCACTCTCCGACAAGTCGGTCAGCAAGCTGCTCTGGCTAGTACTCTCTCAAGTCTGGAGCTTGATGTGTGCTGCGTGTCGGAGACGCGAGTCTACGATTCTAGCACCGTTATCCATTTGAGCTCACCTCTAGATAACTGTCGATTCTCTCTTAGGGTTTCTGGTGACGCCGAAGCTGAATCTCGCGGTCAAGCTGGAGTGGAATCGCACTGTGTTCCAGAGCAGAACAATGTTTGCTCGATTGGATCCCAGTGAAAGATCTGTCTTAGGCGCTGCCGAACTAAGTGTAAAAGTGTACGAATAAAGACGTTGTGTATCTCATAGATCGGCGTACGCTCCAACAGACAGAGCTTGTTCGGATGATACCGAAGGATGGCGTACTTATGAACGCCTCTCTGGTTTTACATCTGATGCAAACACTCATCATAACTACACCGGGGGCGATTGGAAATTGTCCAGCGCTTGGTCGGCTTTCGCACGACGAAGTAAGCTGGCTGGAAGGTGTATTGTTGGTGTCCAATGCACAAATGCACTGACATAGGCGGCAGACCTGCTGCAGCTGTGTGCACAACCCCGTGGTCTCTATTATTTCGGACGCACAATTCCAGACACAGGAAGCAAGCATCTGTGTTTACAGTAGAGACCTCCGGTGTGCTCTGTCTATATCGCTCGGTAGCGCACGTATATATCACAGGTCATTGTGTACACGGTGGCGCCATTGACTGTTTATGGGGACTGGTCGTGCCTGCTGGGAGCGAACGCCACTAGACTAGGCGGACCACTGCTGTTGTGCGTGGCCGCGCTTTGTGGTGTTATTACTTTACCCAGAGGATTCACGCGTGGGAGGATTCATCGTACATCGTATGCCAGAGGTAGAAGTTAAAGCTGCTATTACACTGGAGTGATGGAGAAGGAATGAAGCTCACCCAGAGAGGCGTTGGCGTGATAACAAGTTTGCTCCAGATTGCTCGAGTCGGGTGTGGAACAATTTCGCCACAACTTAATGAAAAAACTGCTTGAAGAGAGTATGTTGTCGAAAAAGAGCTGTTCAGTTGCGAACAGGACTGGATTTCCACCACGTCGCTCTGTCAAAGTCCTCGTGAAAAGCGTCGTTCGATCCCCATCATCGATCATCGCACTGGAGACAGTATCGGTATCAGTGGTTACACTGAATACTTAACTGCGTATACACACGAAGAAAAAAAACCCTGACCCCAAGATGAGAAAGAGAATGAAAAAAGCGAGCAAGGGGAACCGTAAACTACTTAGAAATAGCTACGTTTTATTCCAAACATCAACATCAAGGTCGCCTCATCCTTGTAAACAACAACCGAGCTGTAAAGTGGAAAGTAAGCAACAGTCTTGTCTCAATGGTTTTTCACTGTCCGCGTCAATTAAGTGCACTCACTTCGACAGACAAAACCGGCCAAAACAATGACAAAATTCACGTGCACGAGCCTGCGGTTAGCCGCCATTTTCACCTAACGCTTTCCAGAAGGCCACCGAGACTCTGAGTTCGCGAAGGCGCCCGCACCAGAGAGACAGAGACTCGACCTATTCAGTGACAAGATCTCTTTCGTGAACGATTTCATTTGTCTACGCCAGGTCATCATCTGTCCACCTCGCACCTTGCGCCAGTCAGCCGCAGCGTCCGCAAACAGTGCTCGGTGTGGCAAAGCGACTATCTGGCATCCTTAGTACATGACCTAACCATCTAAGTCTGTGCAAATGTAGCGACTGAACAAAAGAACTCGTTTGACAATCAGTGCCAAACACCCGCTTCCTAACCTCCTCGTTGCTCACTCGCTGGTGCCACCCGATATGAGCGATCGAACGCAGACATCGGTGGTCAAATACCTGAAGACGGTTTACGTCCTCCACTCTGAGCGGCCAGGTTCGCTGCGGAAAAAGTAATAGCCCTCAATGTTGTCTGTAATATAGCGCCACCCTTCAGCCTCAGAGAAATCGTCTCTGGTCAATCCATAAGGTGGTTTCAGTTTTATCAAGATACCCTCAATTAGCCCTGGAAATGCGTAATTCTATTTCATTTTCTAGAACTCCGCCGCCGCCACCACCAATGCAGCTTCCCAGGTTACACAAACCAGACAACAACCTCCACGGCTTCATTGTCTAACATTAAATCTACGTGATCACAGCAATCTTTCGGAAGCATTTTACATTTTGAGGCTGCAAAGTGCATTCCGAATTACTTAGTAGAACGCGAAATAGCGTTTAGCGTTGCTTGTGCCGCTTGAAAGTTGTCAAAAACAGTAACACCTTTTTTATCGTTCAGATACTCAAGAACCAGTCAGCCTTTCAACCACGTAGGAGGTCCAGCGATCGGAGTGCTCTTTGTTGAGGGTACCTTTTCTAACCCCCTTCTTCCTGATACGGAAGACAGCAGTGCCGCAACTATAAAAATAGTTCTGCTGTATGCCCATAGGATCGTGCCTCACTACCTAAGCACTCCTACTCGGTTGCACCTGGAAGGACCGGGCTCCTAATCAGCATAGCCCGCTGGATAAAAACAGCACACAAACCCGACCACGATGTTCAATACGAACGAAATGCTTTTTCCGTCCAACGTGTTCTCTTCTGAACGTACTGATGATATGATAGTTGAAAGTTTGCATCACGCCTTTGCAGAAGGAATGTACAGAGCTGGTCAACTAGTATGTTGCCCATTCCCACACCTCTAATACACTAAGATCTCATAACGTTCTGTTTTTGACACTTTAGGGGCCAATGTTATCATAATATTCCTGTTAACTACAGCGTGTTTTCCGATCGCGAAATTATTCCCAGGTCTCCTATCAAATATTTGAGCCAGAGCATTATCGTTCCTCCACCAGCTGAATATCACAAAAGTCTTGTCCTTGTATGCACAAAAATATCTCACTTCGGGAGCTTACTAATAAGCAGATTGATGTGGCGTGGTGAAGTGAAGCCCGCCAGGATGGAAGCTAATGGACATATTTCGGAGGGTGACTGGGAGATCCAGTTAAGGCAAGAGTGTTTCCACTATTGTTCGTAAACGTAATGCTGGCGATATTTTAAATTCCATAGATGACCATCTTTTTTTTCGGTCGCTCCAATACTACTCATTTCAGTCATTCTGTATGGCACGAAATACGGCACAAGCTTTTCATTTCGAGATATCCTAGTTATCAGACGTTAAGGTAGCAAGCCACAAAGAAGTCTACCGAAAACCGATCAGAGGTGGGCAGTACTTAAATGTTACCAGCTTCAAACAAGTAAGAGACAAACGCAGTGTAAACGAAACGGCCTTTAATAGAGCTCGCGAGATACTGACACTGTATACGACTCACGAAAGAGAAGCGTTCATCAAAGAAACTCTTAAGGCAAACGAGTATCCGGTGTGTTATGCTACCTCACCGTTTCTGATGAAATTAGAAAGTTAGCATTTTATGCTCTTCACCCAAGTCTTAGCTACAACTTGCTTTCTGCTGTATCGCTTTAGCGTTGTTGCCTAGCAGCCGAAACTTTCTCTTGTAGTTTGATCAGTATTATTTGAAAAAGCTGTTACAACCCTGATAAGATCACCCTAGTGCATCATCAAATGTTGCAGTGTTTCCCGAATACTTCTGCCCAATTTTTCTTCCAGGAACTTCATTACTTATTTTTCGATAGGTCTTTTGAACGTCGTAGTTAATTTTGTGCAAACACCTTTGCCGTGGTAGTTGTACATCTAGGTTGAACATATCGAACCCAAGAGCGCACAACGTTCGTTTTTTGGCTTGATCTGAGCGTACAGTCTGAGAATACCAAACGGCATCATGGAGGACGATCCTGGCAACACCTTAACTACGGTCTACCGAGACATGTGTGGACATGATAAATAAAAATATTTTTCTGGTCTACGCTACAGGCTTTGATCGAGATGTTAAGTCGCGCGATAGATACGTGACCATTCGTTGGAACATAGTCGAGTAGACTCAGCTCCGCCTTGGAACACAGTGATCTCCATTTCAGATTGACCAGGGGATACTCCTCCACTGTCATCAGAAACTCTGAAAAAGAAAAGCTAATTCAAAAGAATGGTGGGTTCAAATGGATGACAACCGTAAGGTCATAAATACGAATTTTTGAAACACAGCACACCCCCAGTTTCAAATAATGCAGTCTGTTTGCGTAGCTGTCGAAATATGCAAACACTAGAAGCGCTAATGTTTAGGCTGTCTTGGTTTAAATAAATGAAGGTTAAAAGAAGGGGAAGGAGGCATAAACGAGCTGTGGAACAACTAATCCCGTCGTTTATACCACGAAAGATGATTTTCTGTAAGACCCTATCCAGACTCTGGGTCAAAGTGCTGGCCTACAAGACAAAATTCACATTTGGCAGTGAGCATCTGTCCAACTTGAAAAGCAGGGAACAAGGCAGTTGCGACGTGGAGTTACGCCGAATGTCGAGGTCTGAGAGTTTACTGGACACGTTTGCCAGTACGCAGACAGTCAGTCAATCGTTCGGACATCGGAATGCTCTTTGCTCATAAACAAGAGACAGCGAAGCTACGACCACAGAAAAAGTTCACCGACTATTCACAGGAATGTGATTGGCTAGCTGAACAAGCCCATGTAGCCAGTAATACAACACAATTCTATGGACAACTGTTTGTTTGGGCGTTCACTAAGGGCCTGTCTGACAAAGTTGAGTCTGAAAGAATAGAATCCTAGGCTAGCACAGCGGTCTGGAGTAATGCGGAAAATAAGACTGGGCATCTCGTAGAGGTAGCAACCTTCGTCCACTTTCTATTAACAATCACTCTCCCATTTCATTTCCGAGCCGACATAGCATGTATTCACTTGCTCTACCCGGTCCGTGTACTTTGTGTAGACAAAACCAACGCGAGAAGCTTGTTAAATCGCTTAAAGCTCGTTACTGTGTCAAGTTCCGGTACAGTCGAATGCTATATCGCATACTGTTCGATAATGTGCGGTGTATGACAAGGTCTCAAAAATACGCCGCATACAGGGCAACGTGTTAATTATTGTAACGTCCGGACCTTATCTTTAATCAACAGCTCTCTTTAATTTTCAGTAGGTTTCAGCCGTGTTGCTAACACCCATGCACCGTGCGTGCACTTAGTGGAAGCAGATGATACGACGCTTGATGCGTGGGTAAAGAATACACATCAGGTTGACCAACATATGGGTAGCTGACAAAGTGTGAAAATGAATGATAAACGAGGGAATAAGGATGACGAACGACCTACAAATGTTTAAGGTCCAGGGGATACCAATTCGTTTTATAGTCAGAAGTGTCAGGTCACCATCCCAGGATTTAATTGAGAATGGTCGCAAAGCGACACGAAACCCCCCAATCATTACAGCAACTTACCACAATGCTCGTAGCCGAACAATCTAACGTGATTCAATTTGAAGGAAATGAGAAGGCTTTAAATGGTTATTCTGATAATACATCAGATAAAAATCAGCAAACGCAAGACGGTGAACTGTCGAGTATATGCGGCCCAAAGGCATTGTTTACATCAGCAGAGTTCAAACCGCAACTAGTTTCAGCAGACTGCATGCAAGATGTGTTAAATATAACAGGTTTTACTAGGCGCTTACGCCCAACCAATTCGACGGATGTTTAAGGGTTGTAAAGTTAACATTTTAAGAGAAACAAATAAAATGATAGAAGTGGCGTAAAAAACATTGAACAATAAATGAATACTGAAGCTAGATTGTTGTCAAAAACAGTCACCAGACCCAATTAATAAAACCGGCTGTAGTGCCAGGAAATATGGGCACCTCAAATCAAAAGCTAATCAAGTTAGGTTGATCTTGGTAATTGGAATCGGCATTAAAAATAAACGTACAAAATACCACAGAAAGGGTAGACAACGAATAGGTTTGGACTGAATCTTGGGAAAGGGCATTACATCAACCCATAGAAAGTTGTACGTAGGGCTCACGATAGTACCAGCCCCATCTCATGGGTCGGAACACATTGATCACCAGACATCCAAGCTAAGTTGTACATTTAATATTTTACTTCGAACTCCGATGTATGAAGAATAGGATGAAATAACGGGTTGTGGAGGTAAACACAACGTAAATAACACGATTTCTCCAACTTTCACTAAAATTTCAACAAGTTAAATACAATAATTGACAGAGAGGAAAACAGAAAAAGAGCCCAAACCGCGCAACGGGATAAGTTATGAAAAACGCAATCAGACGAATATTTGAATGGTAAACTTGAGGTCATTCTAACTTTACACAAGTGATCACTCACCATCATAGTGCTGAAGCAATCGACTCATTCTCAGATCCCACAGTTTCACCGAAGAGTTGGTGCTACCGGCAGCAAAGCAGTTTCCACTTGGATGGAAATCTAGATGAGAAGCGAAACCACCACTCTCATAAAAGGTGTGGACACAAGTCTGATTCTCACAGTCCCAAAGCTTGATTGTTTTATCATCTGAAGATGAAATTATCAGTCTGCCATCGGGGGAAAATCTAGACTGGAGTCATAACGGAAATACGCTGAACATACCGGCAGCACCTAACCCAGTTAACATGCTGATTCAGCGAAAACAAAAACTTTTGTCGATGTGGATTCCAAACCTTAAGGAGTACCAAAAGTTAGGACATCTGGTCCTACCAACCTTTACTGACTTGTCGGCAGACGCTGTACACATACGCAGACCATCAGAAGATAAATCGACACAACGAACCGCCGCAGTATGGGCACGGAAAGTTATAGACTCGCCTTTACTAGGAACATATTATGAGGGAGAGAACCTTACATGTTTGGGACCCACAATTTAACCGTCTTATCTCTTGAGGCAGTCACAATAAGTTCCCCACTTGGAGAAAAACACACACAAAAGATAGCATCAGTGTGACCTAAAAATCTATAGGCACGTGTTTGTGGCTTGATGTTCCACACCATGAGGCAGGAGTCCATAGAAGAAGACACTGCAATCTCGATAAGAAAGAGAAAGTGGGCAATTACCCAGCTGCTTTCCATTGGGATTAAAATCAACACAGGTGATTGCGTCTCGATGCCCCTTGAAATGGATTTGTAGTGTAGGGTCATCCTGAATATCGATAAATACAGAAATGAGTATTCTGAGGCTTAACAAACCCACCATTATCGACGCCTTTACAAGTGCAAACAAAACCAAAAACGTGCCGACTTTGATTACAAGGTCCAATCTGTGCAGTTAAACAATATCCCCGAAAGTGCTTCTTAGCGGAAGACCACAGATTCCACGAAGTTCATGGAATTTGTTTATTGTCCGATGGTCGGAGTGAGCTATTCCACCCAAAACTGTGTAAGCTCTCTAGTTGTCTGTTGCTATTGTGGTGTGGGACTGAAAGTGGAAGATGAATAATGTAACCAGCTTATTGGAACATGTCTTCGGATGATGGGCATTACGGTGGCCGTCTCTGCTCTGTCCTCGGAGCAAACCACTACGAACGTCTTTCGAGTTTCCCTCTCTATAGCACCCAGTACCCAGGCTTTTCGGAAGTGACACCCACGATGATACTTCCTCCTCACGAACAGGAAGTACAAATAGAGTAAACAGTATAGCTTTGAGTGGTAGTACAGTCATCTGGCTCAGAACTATCATTAGCGTTCATCAGCAAACAATAATAACGGTGAGGCAGGTAGATCGGAGGGATTACTAACAACCATTAAAACGAGAGGAATGTCAAAAATGCAACCTTATGGATCTCTGACAAAAATAGATCTGCAGATGAACAACACACTTTTTACGCGCACCCTATGTACAGAAGATTAACGAAGAATATCTCCCCATCCCTGAAGGAGTTTTCCCTGTACTCCATAATAGGAAGGCCTGCTGAGTAACACAGCATAGTCCACGCGGCCAGGTGCTTCAGCGACTTCGACGTATACGAAATTCATGACATTGCCTTGTTAAAGTAGACTGGACTTACGAAAGCCGCCTAGCATGTTGCAGCGACAAGCCTCGATGAACTAGGTATCTATAGGGCCAGTAGTTTACGACCACATTTAAAGTTTTCGGAAGGTTCGATAGTGTTGTGTCCAATCGAATGCAAGTGAGCCATGCAGTTGGCCAATCAGATTGCTCTGACCTTCAAGCGATCGATGACACTTGCGGGTAGCGGCTGCCCGTGCCGTGTGGACTGAGAGTTTTCCGTAACGTATCGTGAATCGGTTGCTCTAATAAAGCTTACTTACTACTGGTATTTTCCGTTGTTCTTGAACACAACAATTGGCGTCGCGCGATCAAACCTGCATTATGTCAAATTCACTACAAGCCCCGGATTTATTTTGGACCGATCCTACCGTGTCACCTTCGGTTGAAAAATGGACGTCATGGAAATCTACGTTCATCGATTACGTGGAAATGTTGCCAGTTTTCAACTGTGAGATCAAGCTGACTGAGGATCACAAGTTGAAGTTACTGAGATTGAGATTGGGGGACGAAGGTTGTTCGATGCCCTAAACCTACAGTCGAAACTTACGTTTTCGGATGCGCTAGCTGATCTCGATAAACATTGGGGATTACGGATGAATACTTATACTTCACGGTTCAAATTCTCCTCGTTACGTCAAGCGGCAGGAGAAGATTTGAACGGATTTATCTCTAGATTACCATGTTCATTCAACCAATGTGTGTACGGTTTATTCGCCTCAGTAGAAAATTGAGGAAGTTCTTCTGATACAACAGCTGATTTCTGGCGTCCGTGACTCAAGGATTCGAGAGACATTATTGGCCGAGAATTCAGTGAAACTTACATGGGAGAGGGCTTGCGATCTGGCAAGGGCCAACCACTCGCATTAGCTGATGGTACGCCAGCGAAGTTAATGCTTGTTAGAAAGATACGAATGGAACTTAATGCGGCTTGCGTACAGAGATCGGTGATGAATCAAGAAGAATTGGAGAGGAGGAGAAGGTTCCAAGAGAGCTAGAGAAATGCAGGAAATCAATGTACAGTTCAGCCCTTCACGTGAGAGTGAAAAAAAACACAATAAAAAGGCGAAAGTTCGTTTTCTACACCGGCTGGCAGTGAGAATAGTAAGAGCTCCATATAATAAATAACAATTTCAATTGTCAGTGCGTTTGTGTACTGCGATGAAAAACAGACGAAACTATGGAGGAACCCACAATCGCTGAGCCGGTAATAAACGATTAAATAACGAGAACTCAAAGTCTTCTACGAAGATGCAGACGGAATTTCCGACGCAGATGGAGGTGGTGTTGTATCCGGTCAAATGCAAGTGAGCCATGCAGTTGGTCAGTCAGATTGCCTTGAACTTCAAGCGATCGATGACACTTGCGGGTCGTGGCTGCCGTGCCGTGTGAACTGAGAGTTTTTCGTGAAATTTCGTGAATCGGTTGCTCTAATAAAGGTTACTTACTACGAGTAATTTCCATTGTTCTGGAACACCAACAGATATCAGGATTTGTAATCACTGAGATGATTACGCTCAACACTATCGAAAACGGATGTGGTGCATGCGAGTTTCCTATCGATGGGTGCTGTTTTCTGATACCCAGGTTGCGTAAACAATGAACTAGCAGTTGGCATGCTGTTCAGCCGCTTCACATCAGGCCTTAGTATGTGTACCGGCGGATCCATGACAGCTGCCCTTAAGAAACTTAAGTTTAGCGGACACCGTCGTTGGGTAAATATTACCGCATTTTACTGAACGGCGTCAAGACGAACTTGAGGAATTGAATGACACTGCGCTATAAACTGCCCAGAAACTCAGCGGAGATAAAAGCTGTTCCAGTGCCGAAACTAATATGGTCTGACTGGCTAATGGTGAGCTCGCACTTCGTATAGCACCACCATGATAAATCGGAAAATTATATCTGATAAGCAACAACGCGCTCGGCGAGACGTTATTAGCAGTAAAGATCGTCTTCGCGGAATGGCGAGGTACACTGATGTTTTGTGGCAGTTTACATCCGATTGGTCACCAACAGATCCAGATAACCGATAGCATATCAATGTCTGGCGCTTAGTCAAGATACGTTTGAAGGTGCAACAGCGTAGTTGATATGGCAGAGTATTTGGTTCGGCGGCTGCTACTAGTGCAAATTTACCAACGACTCCGGAAAGAATGATGACTATCTTTTCCTTGAAATTTCCTGCAGAGTGAGGGAGCTGGAATCTACTGAAATCGCGTTGCCGAATGGGGACGCAGTTTTATCACGTCTATTTTGCGAAACATTATGAGGTTAGCAACAGTTACAGATTTGTTGTTTCGCAGTAAATAAGGCAGAAGACTGCGCAGTGACTTAGTCTGAGTGGTTATTTTGAAGTTGTCAACCATCAACCTCTTGTTTGCGAATATGCAGTCCAGCTGCCGGAGGGTTGTTGTGAGTGCACCATCAAGTGAAATCAGAGGTGTGCTCCAAGACTGAATTATACTCTAAGTATGTGATAAAATCGCGAGGGCGTTAACTCCCCAGAGCCTGTTCATGAAGAAGCCAGAAAATTGATTCCGGTGGACTGCAGTCACTCGACAAGAGAATGTGGGATAAGACCGAGGTGGCTGTAATTTCCGACCCAGGTATTAACGGTTCAACCTAAGTAATATCAGAGGATAAGATACGATAGAGAATCCCCACCGGCCAGCGATCAGATGTAGTTGAGCAACTCATAAACCGAACTGTTTCTGAAATCGCATCAAGCACGGATTTTTTATATAGGAAGGATAGAAGAGTCGTTTGGAAGCGGGGCTGGTCTCCCTCCCTGTCTTCAGTTCTGTCAGCGCGATAAGGAGCCATATTATCAGCCAAGATTCTTCTATATGAACAATCTGAGGCTTTGCAGAAGATCAAGTTCCACGGAGGTCAGTCATCTAATTAACCAAACTAGCTGCATTAGTGCACATGCACTTAAAGCAGTCGATGATAATCAAATGGGCATTATCTTGGGAGTGCTAGCGAAATAGTTCCTTCGAATAGGGACTAGGGGGTTTCCTTCGACTCCACTCGAGCGATAACTTAAGTTTCAACACCACCGCAAGCAGGCATCACGGAGCGATTAGCGCTTGTTCATTGACAAAGTGTTAACCGTTTAGATGGAATGGTCGGGGTGAAGCGAAATTTCGCCCGGGATAAGATCTGATCGGTGGAGGAATCGATACAGTATATACGATGCCATATCATGGCAGGTGACAGTAACTTTATCAAGTTGCTTGTAAATTTCCCCCGGCTTGGGATA
>LOND01009184.1:12697-24027 GCA_014220965.1 Paragonimus kellicotti | reverse complement strand
TGAGAAACGTGAAACCCCCTCACGCTCGGCGTTCGAAATCATAGGATCTGGGACAGGCATCCATGAAGGTCCGGCTATTTTGGAAGTCTCAGAAGAAATGAGGTCTGGAGAAACCTGAAGGGACGGCGTCCGGCAGGTGAACATTGATTCAAGCATGTAGTTTCTGGGGCATTTCGTGGCAGCCCATTCCCGCTCTCTTGAATCCGTTGTTTCCGGTCCACACACCCGGAATCGTAGTTCCAGCTTTTCTCGAGCAGTCCTCACTAACGCGCGTGGTCCAACAGGAGAGATGCAAAAGCGTTAACATTGGGTTAAAACGGAAAATGAAAAGAGATGAGTATGGGCGCATACACGAACGGCGAACTCACTTGGCGAACAAAGATACGTTCCCATGCAGCGAAAAGCAAAATTTTGAAATTGTCACAAACGGTTTGCGAATTTTTCGGGGTTCTCCCACGTTTGTCAACTTTCGAGTGTTCCAAACAGGACTTGAATAGAACGAGACATCACATTCTGAACCTTTACCGGACGATGGGAACAGTGCACAATTCGACCCAAAGGTGTTACCGTGACTGTTGGCGTCGTTAGACGAAGCTGCATACGCTGATGACAACGCGTTCAAACGAGGCAGGTTGGCGAAATTATTGCGCAAAATCGTTTCAGGTGTTGCCGATGGCGAAAATGCCGCAGGGCCCAACGACGTACGCTGGCAAGAAGCACGGAGATATTCTCCGTACGTTGTGCGTCGGTCATAGCTGACAAGTTGATTATGTCGTGGCCAACAAGTGCCGATACGCGTGACAGAGCATCAGCCACAACGTTGTCACTGCCAGAGACGTGTCGTACGTCTGTCGAAAATTGCGAAATGAAATCCAAGTGGCGCACTTCGCGGGGTGAGTGGCGCTCGGAACGATTATGGAAGGCATATACCAACGGTTTGTGATCGGTGAAAATCACAAACTGGCGGCCTTCTAGGGCGTATCGAAAGTGACGAACGGCCGAGTAGATACCTAGTAACTCACGACCGAACGTGCTGTACCTAGTTTCAGCGGGTAATAAACGTCTGGAAAAATGGAAATGGTCTCCAGATTCCATCGGCAAACTGTTGAGGTACGGCACCAACAGCTGTGTTGCGTGCGTCTACGGCTATACTGGTGGTGGCCTTTGCGTCAAAGTGATGCAGCATCACTGAATTGGCTAACGCACCTTCGGTGCTGTTGAAAGGAGTCGACAGCCGCTTCTGACAACTCGACGTTGCCATGAGTACGGCCACGGAGTGAGTCAGTCAGCGGTTGCATGGTTGCGCGCAAAGCGGGATGTAAGGGACGGTAGTAGTTTACCATGCCCTTAAAACGACGAACAATAGCAAGCGTTGTAGGGCGGGAAAACGCGGCCGAACGCCGTGCTGATCGACATGATGCCTCAAGAACTCAACTACCGATTGGCGGAAAACGTACACATCCGCATTGACAGTAAAATTATACGCTGCGAATTGTTCCAAGAGCAATTGCAGATGCTCCTGGTACTCTCCTTCGTATGAGCTTGCCACCGAATGGTGTAATCATCACTGTTTTGGCGGTATCGTCCGCGGCAATTAAGATCTGGTAATGAACGCGAACCAGATCGAGCACACGATCAAGAACACACAATCAGCCATGATGTCTTGAACGTGCGGAATGGGATGTCTATGCGATACGGTGGCGTTTTTGAGCACCTGATAATATGCACGTGGACGCCAGTCTTTTGACGTTTCTGACACCTTATAAAGGGGCGGTATCCAGGGCTATCCGACGGGCGACTGATGACAGTCTCGAGCATATGCTCAAACTCGGCGCGCGCTATCTTCAGTTCATCCGGTGGTAAACGACGGGTTTTGCAATCAACCGGGGTGTTAGTGGTTGACGATGTGGTGCTGCGTTGCACCAGTTACTGGCGGCAGCGAAGTCGGCTGTCTGAAGACGGTGGGGAATTGCTCGACAAGAGAGGCATAAGTGTTCGTGATGACCGGGTGGTACACGGGACTGATTGGAACCGCGTTGGTCATAGTCCCGATCACAGACAAAATCGTCTGATTGCCAGCTTGCTGTGAGTATCATATGTCAAGTAGTTGGTCCAAGTGTTCAAGAAAATTGACGTGAACGCTGACCATAGAAGATAAGTGGCGTACCGTCCGCTGCACGTAGGGTTGACTGAGCCTGCGTGAATCGTTCGTGAGGATCCGGGGGAGGACGCTGATTTCTGCACCAGTGTCGATGAGGTAGCGAACTCCCGATTCGCGGTCCCGAATAAAGAACAGCAACGCCGGTTGCCGCGACGTGCTGCCGACAAGTTCCCCTGATCAATTTTAGAGAAGTAACAAGGATTGCGGCAGGAACGAGGCTCGATCACTAAACTGTTGGTAGTGAAAGCAGTGATCGAAATTAACATATCCTTCGGGCACTCGCCCTCTCCCATAATTCGAACGGGGGGTCTTCTGTTAGATTTATGCCAAGTCGAATGCGTACGTGAGATTAGAATGCTGAGTGCCCGGATTCGACGTGTGAGTTCGTTCACACGGTTGGTCAGGAGTGCTAATGATTCCGGCGCTGGCGCGGATAATTGGGAGACCTGTTTCCCGTATGTCTCCCAGATGCGGTCGGCAGTGTCGGCCCACTGCGACAGAGCCGCGTGGGGTTGGCGCTAAGGATATTTTGCGTATCCCTGGCAGTCGCCCAAAAAACATTTTCTTCAATGAAGATTCTTTTCGATGTAAGTTGGGCCGGCGAGACGTTGCATATGACGTGGGAACTGTGATGGCTTACGGTGGCCCACCATGTATCACGAGTAAGTACGATGAGTCCCTTCCGAGCAACATATGTGAAAACTTGTCGTTGTTAGAGAGATTCCAGGTTATTCCACCGAAACCTATTATGGTCAGGGTCCATTTGCATTGGATGGCAAGCACAAGCGTTCCATAATTCTGATTCATCAGCGCAAAGGAAGGCATTTGAAGAAATAATTTTTGAGAGGTGATTAACGTACATCTGAAATAGCAACGGACAAAGTACGAATCCCTGAGGGACTCCAGCGAAGACCGGGTGGGAAGGAGATAGGTCAGATGCGGTATTTACTCTGAAAGTCTCGTTAAAAAAAGAAAAGATATGATCCGACGTAGGACATCTCCTCAGATGACATGGGCTTCTATTTTACAAAGTAGATGATCGGGTGGGACAGGGTCGAATGTTTTGCCAAACTTGAAGAATGATGGCATGTGATTTGCGGTGATTTTCTTCAACTTCTGTTAGGCTATCCGTGAAGGGTAACATACTGGTCATGCGTGACCAGTCGGAATAAAGTCATGCCGGCAGACGTTCTAGCCGCGCGTATTCGCGAATCTACTGAGAGCAACGTGAAGACACTTGTGCCACCGTTCTTCTGATGTAAGGGCTTCAACGAAAGTCCCCTGAAGAGGAAACAACAGAACCAAGCTTGAGCCAAAGGCCTGGTGGGACATTCACATAGGTTACGCAATCTAAAAATAAAATGACGACAACAACACGAAAGCATGGTGTGGTACCGAAAAAATGCTTGAGAATGTCGCGTCTAAACAGCACATTCACTATCTTGTATGTGATACTGATGCAGCTGATCGGCCAGCAGCAAGCAAGAGAGTGCCGATCGCCTGTCTTAAAATAGGTGGGATAGTGGTCCATTTCTATGGTTCTGGGATGGTGCTGGTTTGAAGTGTTCGTTTAAGTGGATTACATGATGGTACTCTCAAACGAAGGAACGCTTCTTTGAGGATCCGGAGATGGATCGCGTCTGGTCCCATTGCACTATAAGGATTGATCTTAAGCAAGAGATCCTGAACGTCGAGCACAGAGAATTCAGCTGTTATGAGTGGGTATTGGAAATTTCTCCTCGGGAGAACCGTACGCTAGTTTGATTGAAACACATTATAGGCTGCCGTATAGTACTACCTGGACAACCCGGTCAGTGTAGGGTTTCCCGTCAGGGAGCCGTAGTGAAAATGCACAGGGCTTGGTTTTATCTCTGGCGACGCACGTACCCGAAAGAAATTTCGTATTCTGGTTGGCTGCCAATAGGATATTTGACTGTATTTGTTAGGTGTATTGACCGGTTGCGTACGAACTGAAAGACTCCTAGATTCTCTGGTTTGCCGTTCCCACCTATCCAGAGAGTAGACGGAAACGTACGTATACAATCCGACGTATTTTCCTCGAAAGTGTTACACGAGTGGTAGGCCTGCATAGTTTGCAAGGGAAAATGCCCAAACCGCCTCGTGAGTGGCAGCTTTGAAAGAACCGTGGTTTCAGTTCGCTTGAAACAGACACGTGGTTGAATGTGCTTAGAAATATCATTGATGCGCTTGAACTCTGCTTTTTGCGAAATCTGGGATTGAAGTCTGGTCCAGCATTTTGGAGGCAGTGACAGATATAATCAGGAGATTCAGAGCTTCATTCGTGATGACCAGGTGGAGCAAGGAGGGTATTTGTCGTGGACGACACTTTGTATGAAGTTCTGTTTGCTGTGTACAGGTTTCCTTTTAAAACATTTTTGTGGAAGTTTTCGAGAATCCGCAGTCGGAATCCTCATGTGGAACAGCTATGCAATTGAGTATGGGTGTGTTAAAGTCACCCGTGAGACAATAGGGGAAACACTGTTCACACGGGAGAGGACTCATGGCGGCGTGGATGGCCTCGTAGTCGGAGGCGATGCGCTATGCTAAACGGTAAATAACACTGACAAAAAGCGTGTCCCAACCACAAAGCTGAAGTCTGAACCAGAGTCCGTCACATTTCTATGAGGAGGTAAGGTTTTCTTATGACATTCAGCAACAGGACCTTCTGAATTTGGAAAACTGTCTCATCTCTCATGCGTCCATGGGGAAAGTTTATTTGGTACGTTGAGTAAGTAGGATCACAAATTTCATTATCATTGAGAGTTACAAAGGTCAGGTCACTGCGAAAGTGAGAATACGAGGGCCAATGTTGTGGATGTAATGTCTGATCCCTGAGAGTTTGTTAAAAAGGCTCAAACAATTTGTGTACACGCACTTGAGTGCTACTTTCTAATTTGATCTGGATATCCCTCTGAGAGCTGCAGTATAACCCGTCTCAAAAATGACATTATCTTATTCGTTTTTAAAATGGTGAACAATTTAATATGTCACGGATTATTGGTGTGTAAATCGGTGGATATGCGCTATTTTTGAACTTTTATATCAGTACGCAAAAGCTGTACAGCATGAAAATTACTAACACGGCAGGTATACTGAATTTTCGAATCAACGTTGGTCGCGGCGGTTTTCATATACCGCCTCATCGAAGCTTGACATAAGTAAATGAGTAACACCGATTCCGGTGTTGTTGATTATTGCCACAGCCACGGAGGAACAAAGTGGAACGTGCGGTAAACTATTTTTTATTCTCTATAACTCGAAAGATCACGGTCCACGACCAAGAATCAAATGTGCTTTTGTAAACCGTACGTACCGCGAGCATTCAAGCGCAGACATAAGTGCTTCCCACTTGAGGATCAACTTTTGTTCCACTGCGATAAGAGATAAAGGAGGATGTATTGAGGAGTTCGGAAGATGGGACGTGAAATTGATTAGGAGACAGGGAACGGCAATGGGATTGGATTCGGTTCGTTCTATCGACTTGCCTGTATGCGCTCAACCACTGCTTGGACGTGCGTTATCGTCTCAACAGGGCGCCCGACCAGCACTCTTGTGTCGCAAGTCATGCGTTCTTCGTTTCGGTCAAATTAATTGATTTGCATCGGCGATAAACTGTTTCTTCTGTCGAGGACGAAATATCGAAGAGAGCGAAGCACATAGCGGTTCGAGAATAGCATTGAAAGTGTGTAGTCGATCGGCGCATAAATGACTCGACCGATTTTTTTGAATCTGAGTTCCAGAATACGGTTTCACTGATGGCCTTTCCTATCTCCCTTTTGGGACATACAACACCAAGGACGGTTTTTGAACAGCGCCATTGGGCCAACGTTTATGCTAGTGCTCAGATGATCGGTCGCCGGACCGGCGCCAACAGTTATGGCGGTCTTCTTTTTCTGCCACAACAGCGATGCTTAAGCAGACTTTGCGGAGGTAGATGGTACAATCGTGATTTCCAATTGGAGTTTACGGTCAGCAGCGGACTGTGCTCCATTCCTTGTTCCCTGCTTTCTATTTCCTCGTTCCTGCGAACGACCAACTTTATTGTCCTTAAAGTCAGCAATGGTGGATTTTGAACGCACGGGTTTTTCAGGTGTCATAACTCGGCTGAGCTCATTAGGTGAATCCGCCTGATGACCAGAGTATACTTCGGTGAAGGTGTCGCGGACGACCTGCGAGTTCGTGGTTTATAACCGCAGAAGCGGGAGGTGATATGGCTGTTCGAGCTAGTTCACTTTGTGGTGTTGCAGGGAATGGAAACATCAAACCAAACTCTCTTCTGTGTCATCTTTTTGTTCGATATTAACTGCAGCCACCCTCAGTTCGTCTAGGACTAAGAGACAGCCTGTACACTTTTGATGATTTTGGTTTTTTACCTACTTTTGTTTTAGTCAAGCCATCCCTTTTGTAATATCCGTCCCGGGGCTAAAATCACAACTCGCTCCGTGCCTCGCTAGCTTGACGTGCTTTCTCTGTACACTTTATTTTCCAGGGTCGATACTAATACACGAGGGTCAACGCGCTGAGTCTTTGTTTTCATTGTCGATCGGTTTTCGATAGTGAGTACAGACTGGGTATTATTCTGTTGGACTAGTTCCAACAATTGGTGAGCCCGTAATTTTCGAACGTTCCGCTACAGTCGTTTCTTGTGTCTTGGTGAGTTCGTTCCTTTGCATACTTGTTATTTTTCTTGACGTACGCGTAATCAGTTGTTTTTCTCTGTTCGTGTATACGTCCAAGATATTCATTTATATATTTTCTCAATTCGGTTTAATTAGTTCTTGACAGCTCATAACCGTGTAATCACTACCCAATGTCTGAAACGTTACCTAAGCACGTTGACAGCCCCTTCATCGGTACTAATGCGCTAGTGGTCCCTCCGTTTTTGGAAATGGACCCTCTTCTGTGGTTTGTTTACTTAGAAGCAGAATTTTACAACAACGGGATTTTGTCTGATCAAACAAGATTCTGTCAGTTGTTAGCCAGGCTTCCGAGTGAAGTCACAATACAGCTTCGCGATGTTATAGTAAGCCAACCGATAGAGCATAAGTACGATACCTTAAAAAGGCAGTTATCAATCGGGCGACACCCTCTGAAAAGACCCGAGTGCAACAACTTTTTCACGACCTTAAGCTGGGCGACAAACGCCCTACAACATTGCTAGCAGAGATGCAGCAACTCATCGGCAGCTCGCACATGGACGAATCCCTCATCAGGGAGCTCTGGCTTAGCAAATTACCAGAAGAAACGCAAGCAATAGTTTCCGTTGCTCGTTCACAGACTCTTGCCGAAACAGCGAAAATCGCTGATCAAGTAGTGGAGCGTTTTCAACCGCTACTGAGTTGCTTGAGTGTACCACACCCTAGTCCACGTCCGACAATAGGCACGCGCGTTTCTGACAGTGTGGTTAACACAAAACGTGGTCCAACAGGCATTGAGGCTCTAAAAGCAGAAATCACAGTTTGCGACATGATTTGAACAAAATTTCTTCAAGTCGTTCCTCAGTTGCCGACCTGGCTTATCACCTAGGCGACACACCGCGGTCAAAAACTGACTGCTGTTGGTACCACGAACGTTTTGGCAACCGAGCCAAGCGATGTACTGAACCTTGCACCTATACGTCACTAAGGCGATGCAAACTCAACAGCCGAACTTTACCGGCAAACAATGCCGTCGGCGCTGACTCTCCCTGTCGCCTCATCTTCGTGAAGGATGTAGAAACGGGACACACGTTCCTGGTTGATACCGGGGCGCAGGTTAGCGTGTTTCCGTCCACAAAAGACGAGGTGCCGAATCCATGCAGCCCACAGCTCCGTGCTGCAAATGGAACTCCTATAACCGCATATGGGCAGCGTTCTTTAACTCTTAATCTAGGCCTCCGGCGGACATTCAGATGGGTGTTCACGATCGCGGCGGTACCATAATCGGCATCGATTTTCTCCGGCATTTCGACCTGCTGGTCGATACGAGACGCCGTCTGTTAATCGATTCTAGCACCAAACTACATTGTCGGTACACTGCGACAGAGCCGCGTGGGAGTTGGTGCTAAGGATATTTTGCGTATCCCTGGACAATCGCCCAAAAAACATTTTCTTCAATGAAGATTCTTTTCGATGTAAGTTGGGCCGGCGAGACGTTGCATATGGACGTGGGAGCTGTGATGGCTTCCGGTTGCCTAGCTCGGTAGTTCTCAGTAACTGGGCGATACGTTGACGATCAGAAAGGTCAATGCGCTTAATACTAGCCTTCCCAGCTGCTCTCTGTGTTTGACTGAGTCCGGCTACTCCGAAATGCCCTAAACCCAGTCTACGAATTGAGGTGAGAGAGCTGCGACCACGTGATGGAAGTTCGTTGGTTCGGTGGTTATGTTTTTCAATGCAAACTTAGCATCTGGTTGTGCAAACCAGCTGCGCGGAATATTCTTTCTGAAAGACAGAAATATACTGTAATCTCGTTTTGTCTCAATCAGCTCTCAGCGGCACCAACAACTGGATAGCGCTAGGGAGGTTGAGAATTCAACCGTCAAACGCGCGAACAAGCAAGAAATTGTGGAAGGTGTCATTGGGATGCATACATCGGCAGGCATGCAGAAAGATAAATGCGAATGCATGCAGCTAGTGAACAGCACGTAAAGATCCCTGAGATTCAATAAACAATGTGAAAATTGAAGCTGATAATAATTTTATGCATCGCACAGCAGGCAGACCGGGGTAATTTCCAGGTCACTACTGCAGTTCATCTAAGAACAATGTAAAGCTTGAACACGAAAACGGAGCAAAAATGTAATGAAAACAGAAGAGACAGACTCACAGTAGTTCGTGAAGGTGCGTTGGTTTAGGGTTCCACTACACCGAATGAGATATCCAATGGGCACAATCTGCCGTGCTGCTCCCAAGGGGATTTGACGTCACCACGGTGATAATTTGAACAACATGTGATGTGCTGAAATAGACGGTTGATTCCAGTAACCTCTAACTCTCCCGAAAATTCTGTACACAAGCGACGCTGAACGCAGAGAGAACACAGGGCTCGCGACCTTGGAGATGAAATTTTATTTGTGATAATTGATTCAATCGATTCACATGATTTAAACATCGAGTGTACTAATGAAATTGAGAAAGGTGGGAGCGCGTGGGACAATGAAAAATACAAACTACTTCACGAAACCCTACAAATCTCCTCCCACAGCATTAGTTAGGTTATGAAACACTTGGAAAGTAGACGAAAGAAATTACTCCGTGCAGCGTGCAAAACGGACGGGTGGTTTGTAGTGTACACTTCAAGGTTATTCACTAGGTTATTCAATATTCACGCGCTGACTTTCCCAATTGGTGCTGGTTCTTTCGGAAACCTTAACAACGTTCCATTACGACCGTCCGTTCCTGCGATACGTAACCCATCATGCCAGTAAAATAAGGTATACTCTTCTAGTGCAAACTCAACACACTTGATCAAATGTTCGCTTTCTTAACGACATCAAACTTCCTGTCCATTTCCGTATCAGGCGAAACAGTACGGTATGGCTGAACGTTTAATCGACCCTTTGGAAAATCTTTCATAGTTCTCCATACATTTGTCACACATTCTGTAAATCCCCGCGGAAACGTTCAAAAGATAAGAGAACAGTATATTTGATACGTTCAGGCAGATGTGTCAGAAGATTCTGGAGAAAAAAGTTGAGGAAGAAGACGTATTCTCCAAGCGTGAATGAACCAATAATTGTTCAACCTCTCTCTTTTTTAACAAAAGCCTTGCCGCGTTTTCCGATCAACTCCAGTTATTAATGCGTGCAATTGTATATATTACGTTTACATTGTTCAACTGATCAAATTAGCATGCTATTTGATCAACTCTACTGCGATTAATTACTTTCAAACGTTTTGATCATAATTCGGTAAGTTGTCATAACATTTCATGACATAATGCCCAATGAGTCAGCTAGTCGTCGACGAATGTCGGTCGCCACGCGATCAGCCTTACGTAAGAAATCCTTGGTAACAACGACGAGAGGCGTAGAATTTCCCGAAAACACGTTCAACGTTTGCTCCATTCCTGCCATTGCTATGTAGCCAGAATCGGCTGCTGGAGCAGTATTCTGGAAGCTCGAAATCGACCACTTACAAGGAAGGGACAACACTAATCTGTGTTCAGTTCCAATAACCAATGTATTTTCAAATCAGGTTAGTGAAATAACCGCGTTAGAGGAGACAGCTGCAAAACTACACAGTAAGAGCTCAGCGAGTACACATTAGGGGTTTAAGTTGGAGATGAAATAGGGTCATTTCAGTAATTGTTTGGGTCGGATTATTCTGGACCAATAGTGTGTTGGTTTAGGAGAAAGTATCTGATCCCTAGTGTGCCAGTTTGATCGCTATTCATATAATACATGAAGTACATAACAGAGAAACAGCAGTACCATTGAGAGAGCACTTGTTGCACGTAGAAATTAGTTATTTGTTTAGCCGGACTCTGAACACTTCGATTGTTCATACGCGGTGCATTCGAATTCACGCCCTGCTGGCCCTGTCTAACACTTATTAGGTTTGCCAAACCCTGATTTCGTCTGACCACCACCACGATTATGCCGAGGCGTGAGATAATAATCCTCTTATTGAAGTCCCAGTGATTTTCTCTGAAATGTTAGCTAGTCGTTTCACAATTTTGGAATGTGGATCCTGGAGAACATTTAGCTATCAGCTACATGTAACATACATACCCGTTCCCTACTTACTTACTAGAACAAAAGACAGGAGGAAGCAGGATATAACTTACATATTATATGTATGCCCATTTGTACTAACCTATTCACCTTGGTAAAACATCGTGCTATAGGTACTGGTATCCATATAACTAATAATAATGATGGTATATTTCTCAACGCATCTGTGAGAAACACGCTCAGATGAGCGTGATCAATGTACACATTTTATCGCTACATGCATAAATGCACTCCATACACAATAATTGGTAATTGTACAATACACCAGTTTTGTGAATAACATAATAAAACAGACAGAGTAAGAGAGAAAAATCCAAGTTTATGAAAAAGGATCTGGGACATACGCGTCAAAAATGATAATTTCAAAATTTTCCCGTGTTCCATGAAAATGCCGAGTAGTTACATCAATTTTTGGCTCACAAGGTTAACACT
>LOND01009182.1:3539-17849 GCA_014220965.1 Paragonimus kellicotti | reverse complement strand
TACAAGCTCGTTTTCAGGTATTTCATTATCAGGCTAATTACATAACATTTATATGAAACAGGGTTGCCAGGGCGGAACGAACGAAAACGAGTAACAAGTTCAAGTGAAGTCAGACACGTCATTGACACACACGGAAACAACGTTTCGATACGAATACGCCACAATTATGACGCAACTGGAACCACGACGCTTTGGTCGGTCGTGGTGTGGGTGGTGTCATAAAAGTGCTTCAGCATTAATAAGATTCAACACTTAAAATGTACGCCCTAATAAATAGAGTAGCCTTATTCCTTCCCATGCGTTTCAAATGTTGCTTTGAAGCATAGAAAAAGTAGCGGTGATATTATATATATATGCAAGTGACTATACAGGCTATATCAAATTCGCAACTGAACACTCGGCTTGTTTTGGCAAACGTTTGCAGTAAATTCACTGGGTGAAATTATGCCCCAGATAGAGATTGTCTGAATGACTGACAAAAGCACAAAACAACCTAGAAAAGGGATGACCGACATTGAATCGCTCTGTGTAGGAACAAAATGTGTGCATACGTTTTTGTGTCACTTTATAGTATTCAGTTTGAGGGCAATCCAGAAACATGATATCCTCCCTAGGTCCCATGATTCTTTCCTCCAAAGAGTGGTCAACGTATTACAAGAGGTAAGCAGGGCACTGAGAAAAATAAAATTTAATTCACATCAGGTCCAGAAAGTAAGTAAAATGATGCTTTTCTTTAGGTAGATTTAAAAGAAAATATTCAGTTCCTTTTTTCATCCGGTGTTATTAAAGTCATTTTATAATTATTAAATAAAGATAATGTGGAAACCGTAACTGAAGTTTCAAACTTTATGTGACATTCTGAATTCGCGTTTTTATTGTGCAACACCCACCTTACTATATAACATTAAAAAGTTGGCTCCGTTAATCTTCCTCTTATCAAGTGACAAACACAAAAATTGAAGCAATTCGATCAGGTCGGGCTCATGCAAAGCACTGTCTGCACAGTGGAAACTTCCAGAATAAGACGAATGGAATGCATTTCCAGCATTCCTTGTACATTGCAAATACACGATGAGTATGTCTTGTGTTTATTCTTTCCGAAGGAATCGTCTGGTTTTGGTTCGAGTCTACATTTGCACAGAAGGCAAAACAGTCCTCAGTATTAATACGATAATACTAATTGTTACAGCTGCTCAAATTTAACTATGAAATATGACCAAGATTCTGTTGTTTAAAGCAATACATGGAAACGCAGTCAACCTAGATTCTTTGAAGTAACGGTCAAACACGTTTACGCCTATGCGTCATGACAGTTCACAAAGTGATCCAGCAAATAAGTCGAAGTATTCAAACGTGTACTTGAAAAATCTTGTGTCAAGGTTTTGTTTCTCTGCATCTTGCTAATGAGCCGCTTTATACAGATAACTTGTAATAGCAATTTTGTATCTAGTAACGACATTGTATAATTTTACCAAAACTTTCCGCGTCCGGTCTTTACTTGGTTAATTATTCACTTTCCCTCTGTGTATCGTGGTGAATCGAAATGAATCGAACTGAAGAAATCGTTGCTTTAACAAACAGGTTAAATTACAGCTTTGGTACTGGATATTATTAAATTTCATAATGCAACTAGTTCCGTTTGTCTAGTCTACTCATATAACGCTGGTTGGGTATCTCAAAAACGTGGCTTCCACAGAATAAGATAATTATAGTTTTTGGCGTCCAACAATTGGCTAAAATTATCAAGCAACAAAAAAGACGAGTTTAATTAAACGTTACTATTTAGTTTCATCGCATTGATCAATACGTACGACAATTGTGCTAGCATGTCTCCAACATACTGCATACCATTTGAAAGTGATGCTTGCTTTAGCCAAGAACGGTAACATTGTTGCTTGTACTTCTAGTAAGATATACCAGAAGAAAAATTTAAGTTAACAGCTTTTTCGAAAGAGGTCGCCTGCAAATTCTTTGCAAATGCTAAGGCAAATGTGAATAGTAGTTGTTTAACTCAACCGACTTTTCTCCTATTGTTACTAATGAACATCTGGTAGCTTTGTTGGGTTAGAAGAGACTTTGTAATAAAAATCATTTGACTCTGCTGGATTCACACTGGCTTCCGAAACAACATGTCTGTGACAAACGCTTAATACAAAGTCATTCCAGACAGCTCGAGACTATCACACTTGGACTCAGTCACCCACCCATCCCACTATCATACGTGGAGTCCAGCAAATAATCGAGAAGATTGATTATCCTGGTGAAATTTATGAGACAGTTCACGCTGGAACTGATAACTGAATTGTTGAGCATTGAAGCTGTATTACTAATAAGCAGTCTTGTGGATTTAATAATTTAGAAGGCATGTATTTGTGGAAAATCTCGGTGGACGACTAAGCCCAGATGTGAAGGTTACGACCTTCTGATATGTCTTCTCAACTCAGCTGTTGGGACGCTTGCTTCTTTTGGACAGAGCGTTTCTTCCTCCTGTTTGAATTCGGCTGCAGCCATGACTTTTCACAATTATGTCATCCAAATCTACGTGCTGCTCAATAACTTCGATGACTTTTTGTAATCTCAACCGAAGTTGACAGTCGAAGTTATGTGAGCTGTCCTCTGGAGACGATAGAGGAACCCGAAAATCAGTCGCGGACACATGTGACTGAACGTTTAGGTGTTATACTTTCGTCGTGCTTAACGTTATTAATTGTTGCGATAAAAATAGTTCGATTTCGTGTAAGAACGGTTTTCTGCATGCGCTTCTAAAGGTGTATCGAAATTTCGCCACGACGCATATCGGCCGACATCGTCTGCTGTCTTCTTCATTCAACTTCATGAGGAGAGAAAAAGCGTTTGCCCTACATTAGGAGAATGAGTATCTCTCGGACACAAGTGAATAGAACACTACTGTCTTATATCACACCACACACGATCGCGCAGAAAGCAGGTTTGTTATCACCTTCCTAACAGGTTGAACCACAAATTACGATGTAGGTCGAAAGTTGAAACCAGCCATTGATCGTGCATATCCCGCAGCGGAATTGCGCTTGCTGCTTTCCACCCGCAGGATGAGTCTCCATTGTCGCAGTACTGCTTTTCCTCTGAACACTCTGCCTCGTGTTATCCTACAGTCATTTGCTCAGTGCTTTTTGACTCATACATAGCAGTAACGGACCGAATATCACGACAAAGGAAACGAAGCACCATGCCCAAGTGGCTGTTTAGAATACATGACTCAACGTAGCGTCAGTATAAACACCTGAAAAGACATTCTTCGATCAGCGAGCGACCTACATACGTCAACAGGTTCAGTGTGATTGATCCTGTTAATCAGTTTCATGTGTCTTGTTAAATCGCTCCTGGCGATTTAGGGTAATTCACTCAGTAACGCGTATTCGACAATTCCAATAACGCTTATTCAGACGGTCGGGTTGACGGGACTATCTTCCAAGTCCAGAAAAAACGTCAGAAAAGGCGGTCGAAAGTATTGGAATTTATACGGTACTGTTTAATAAAATTACAACAAAGGTACTATCTCACCTTGAATGTGAATCAACCGGGTACACAAAATATCCAGCAAAGGAGTACAAAATGGAGCAGCTAAGCACGTGTTCACAAACGGCCACCAGTCAACGGGAAATGACCTCATTAAAACAATCGGGTGCAGATGAAGATGAAAACGTGTCAAACAACACCAAGAAGGAAGTTTTACAGACAATGACAGTTATAAAATGTAAGAAAGTAAACCTTTTATGTGCAGTTATGGTACAAAATATGTCATGATTGTTTACTGCACACAATAAAGACAACTAAAGGCAAATTAAGGATCGGCCCTTTACAAACAACCCAAACATACCTCAACGGATTCATCGTTCCGCATCATACCAGACAAAAGACGACAAACGTACCAGACAAACTTCAACAGATCTAACATCTGCTGCGTAACCACAAACCTAGGATACTGGCGTTCTCCGAGGCATTGCTGATCAAGCGTCACGCACCGGTCCTCTGCTGGCAAAAGGTGTCGATGCCATCAATCTCGTTATCGTGGCATTGAACCCTGATTGCACCCATGTGATGTTCGTTCATTTCATTGTTTTGTCGCTACGCGCTTAACCTATATAACCGAATGTTTTATGTAATCGACTGATGAGAATAAACGAAATGCTTGCATCTCGCAATGTATGTCTTCTTGTCGTCTTGATGAATTGGATAAAGGGAAATAAATATTAAATGTTGGTAAGCCTAGAATAAAACGTCCGCACTACATGTGAACGTGTATTCCAGTTCTTTCGTACATTTCATTGGTATCTCTGTTCTGCCCAATTGTTTTTGCCCACTGATATGTTGCATGAATTTCAACCAGTAAAGTCTGTTGTCCTGAAATGAATTTTTCACGTGAGTTCCTATATACTACAGTATAAATTTCCAGGGAGTCGGTACTGAAAACAGTCAATTTTCATGGCAATCACTCAAACAGGACATGCTCTAGTCTGAAATGTAGCATCTATATCTGAGCGGTATAATGTAAAATTTGATAATCACTTGTAGTAGTTTAAGAGTTCTTTTTCATTTCCACGTTAACGGCATTCATATTGGCAAGTTCAAAATATTTTATTGAATGACTTTCTAATAGACTCACCAAATTTCAGGGTTTGACCACGTGATGATTCATACGTCATCCAATAAACAAAAAAGCGTTTGATTTACATCAACTGAACATCCTCGAAAGATGGTAACAGCTTATGCAGTTCTATCAAAGTCCACCCAGTGACTTTTGGAAATAAGGAGGGAACTCGTGTTCCATTCTCACTAGAGCCAGCTGATAGTGCGTAGCCTTACTGTGACAGATATCTGCACGGTCGCACAGGTTCTCACTATATATATATATAATAATATATATATATAATTATGGGCCGTGACGTGGACTATATTTCCAATTTCCCTGTGATTAACGTTTTTCATGGTATCAGGTATCTTCCTACAACGTTATTTTCCATCTGAGAGTGTCCAACTACGTAGCCAATAATTAGTGCTTGTTGACTGTTCTCAGTCCTCTGAAAATTATACAGTACGTTTGTATAGAAGAACTTGGCGTTGGTTGTTGTCAATCTTCTGACGGTTGCCTCACACTGAAGGATAGTTCCCTGTCCAAATGCGTCAACCTTTACTGTGATAGCACCCCTGCCCCTAAAAAGCTTATGATTTTGAGACACTTCTTTCTTATTTCTGTCTCCTCTTTTATTAACATACCAAACAAGTGACGTTCATTCGATGACTAGTGTACCAACATTTGCTATTCTTGTGGAAGCTACCATTTTCCAGTTTTGTAACTACGCACAGCACACTATTTACAGACAGCTTGCTTTGAATTTCCGTTTTTGGAAAAATTTTGTCTATACTTTAGTGTTACCGCTTGTCCTTTCTTTGAATGAAGCTGTGTAATTTGCTGTTCAAAATAAACAATACATGGTATATTTCAAAAAACTCGACTGACAAACTTTTCGTCGTGATTTCAACTAGCCTCTTTGGGAAAAAGTCCTTCGACTGCTGTTGCTGCCAAATTTATACTTTGATATTCTCTTCCCTGTGCACAAGTTAGAAAGTTCACGTTGTATCGGAACATTTGACGCGATTATCTTTAGATTTACTAGAAAGTGACAGGAATGTTTATCTGTGCATGCTTCCTAGTTGTTTGTTTGAGGAGTATTAGAAAAGGCGTAGACTCTGTGTGTAAACTGGCAAGTGGATGTTTGTTTGAGTACAAGTTCTTCGATTGTGCTCACTGGTACAGTCCTAAAATTCGGTGTCACGTAAATAAAATTCAGCTTGAAGCGTTGGAGAGTCAATCAAAAACGAACTGTGTAACTTGGTTAATCAGACAAATGCTAATTTCCCGGGAGACCACTTGCTCGTGACGAGCACAGAATGGCTCATGACGAGCACAGAAATGCTGCGGGGAAAATGAGCGATTAAACAGAAGAATAAATTTGATTACCAACACAGCTGTTTTTCATGTTTAAAGATAAAGACAGTCGTGGTTGTATCATGTTAGCCGGCACCTATGTGCATTTAATCTTGAAGTTCTATGGTTAACACTGCATTTTCATAGCGCTGCACTGGTCTGAAGTAACACTATTCAACCGTTCAACCATTCACTTAATCAGCACCATTCAAGTCTGCTGAGCCTTGAGGCAGTATCATTCATACCGGTTTAGTACAACTCACGTTTGGTCCCACGTCTGATGTGACGGCAGTTTTGAAAAAAACAAAACAGCTATTAGATTAAAGTTGGTTCCTGCTTGAGTTCATAGGTACTACAACTCTACTATCGTAGGAGGGGATTAGGTTACGCATTTATGTTCTGTGAAGAGAATGTCCTGAACACTTGGCTAATAAGCCGAGCACGATAGAATTGACGTTGTTAAAATGAAGATGAAGATTACTTGTCTATAATGTCCAGGTTACATAATATTCTTTCATGAAAACGTTGTGACCATCCTGTTATCTTCAGTTGATATCCTAAAGTGTTGAACCTCTTCGACAGGTTGAAACATTTAAACCAAATAGGTTATGAGTAAGTATTTTGGTTGCCAATGTTTACTATGGTATTATCGCTGCTATCTTGACAGGTGTTCTTCTACGTTGCTCGTTTTTGCAGGTCAATCTCACATCAGGCATTACTTACAAGTGAATGTGGCTGCGCGTTCATATACGATGATTCAATCGTGCCTTATATGAGATCAACGGCATACGGTTGCCACATGAAAACATGGCCAGTGGTCTAGTCCCGACCGTGGCAATACTACAAACAGTTAACGGGTTCTAACAATAGTGAAAGTCGAATCTAATGTTTCTTTTCGAAGGAGGTTGAATGAAAAGTTAGCGGGATTGCAACAACTGTGATTAGTGTGGATGATTTTCAGTTTATACAATTTTATTTTTAGTGTCGTACAGCTTGTCTGACGGAATTCAAAATTTACTTTATCGATGCAACAAATTTAGCTCAACGAAGATAGCAACTGAATTTCACAATTATTCGACCGTACATTCACCAATCCACAAAGACTATCTTTGATTGCCATCTGTTGTTTCTCTCATAGACTAGAATCGATCGGTCTTCTGTGGCTGGCCTTCAAGCAAGCAGTGCATCCATCACAATCTAAAATGGTTTGGCGGAAACAGAAACGTAGTAGGCAATATCATATCTACGCTTGCCAACGAATGGAATTCAATTCACGTCATCACTTGTCATAATGTGTCACAATGTTGATCCAGAAACTTAAACATTAGAATCTTGTGTTGCAAGGCGTCGCCTGAATATACGCAGAGACCGCGGTATTTGTGCTGTCTGCCTCAAAGTTCTTGGCAATTTTGATACGATAGGTTGGTGTGTGATTGAAAAGCGTGTCATGTAGGACACCCTGTACCCTAAAGTGTGGTCAGATGCATCGACAGACGCTCGTCGCAAACACTGTTTCTTCGTTTTAACGACAAGTTTCCTCATGCTTACTCATTAATGAGTCTTTTCAGCAATCCATCAAAATTCTGCAAACCAGGGGAGGTCGAGGGTTTGTACGAACTGTTTTTGGGCACATAGGCAGAGGTTGTGGAGTCTGATAATCAGTCATTCCACATCCACTTGAAACCCGAGCAAGCATGAACCACTCGACACTGATGAACGCATGTCTCATGACAGGCGCGTGTAACACTCAAACACATTCACCAACACTCTCACCCACCCCCAGTAGACTGTGATCCGTACCCCTCCTGTGATTTTTGATGACCTATTTGACACGTTATAATTTTCATATATAATTCGCATTTACCTTATGTAATTGTAAAAGCCTGATGAGAATTACCGAAAACAGCTGTTCGCAAAATTGACTTCTTATGAATTTTACGGGAATCTGGAGAGGATTCTGCAAACCGCTCAGCGCAAGGATATTGTAGTACAGCTAGAAACTTGAAAGCTCAAGTAGGCAGGCTAAGTGCTGACGACCGTTATTTTGGCGTTCACCACTCTTACGATACCCGTTGGACAGACAAATGTGAATTTTGTTGCAGCACTGGCGAAGTGTCCGATGTGATCACACATGGTATAGCTAAGGCTTGGATGCGTTTGACAAATCACACCGTCTGTGACGCTGTCTTAATCTGTCTTTCTGTAGAAGGCCGAGAACGGTTATATTGTACGATTGTAAAACGTGATCCATCTGCGTGGAGGACGTTCACAGCATACGTTTTCGTCCACCGATGTCTCCAAAATATTAGCAGCCTGTGGTGGGAGCACCGCGTTGCCAGTAACAAAGTTCGCAGACTTGTTTTCGGAAAAGACAAACTCCGACAACCGCTGAGCTGACGGAGTTTGTTGACAGAGCCTTACTTTATGAATGCTAACTCGCCGCGTTTCACCTTGTGCCTAGTTTGCAAGTGGTGGGTCAAGCTGAAAGCGATAGCCTCGTACCTGCCGTGACTTGGATTCTGGTCACGAAGACACTGATAATAAAGTTGGCCTTAATGTGCCGTTTCTGTCCTCGTGACTGAAGTCCAGTGGGTGGTGAACACCTTTGATTGAAGGCAGTTTCTGATTCGACGAAGAAAAGAACCTAACGATGCTCTTGTTGCGAGTTTCTATATGCATCGGTGTAATACGTTCATCCTCAATATCTTAGTTCATTTTTGTTTTACATAGGTCATTTTTTATTCCCATATGTAGCGGCACGTTTGCCGTTTCATGCAGTCATTTTCGTGTTATATATAGGGTAATTCACATGCAGCCGTAGCTACGAAGAGCCGAATGATCGTTTAAGCGGTCAGCTGTAACCTGAAGTGTATAATCGTCTTGAGGCTTGTATATATTCTAATCTTAGCAGCTGAGTTCCCTTAAACCAATTCATCAACCCAAACAGAGGATATACTGTGACGTGTCTGACGCTCAGTTACTATCATCAACCACACACGTTAAATGTAAAACAAACACGGTACAAGCACAATAATTTCATTGAGTACAGGTAGTCCGAGCCGGTTAGTCCGGTCAAACTGCTGCCATGATTTCATCAAACTAAAGTCATCCTCTTTAACCTAACTTTTCTACACCTGCATCCTCGTCTTCAGCCGGTTTATTTATGTCCTGATTTGCTCGTACTAACATTCCGTTGAAGGTTGACTTAATTTCTGGTTAACTCTTAGTTTTCACTTACGGTTCAGCCTCAAATCTCACTCGATGTTTTTATTTTAGTAAAGTTACTAATACGTTCACACAGTATATTCATTTTTGGATTTCCATGAAGCAATTGTTGTACTAGAATTAACTACATTAATCTGGCTGAAGGAAGGCGTTGTGTAAATCAAAGTCGCGCGATGTGGAGAAGAGAATGAAGTTGTGTTTTGGAAAGATATTGTGCAATACGTGACGGTAGATTAAGTATTCCTATTGTAACCAACCACTCTACTGTTGGCGCAGTCTTTGTGAGCAATGCTAACGTATCACTCAAGTTTTGTTCAACTCCTGCCTGCTCATTTAGTTTCGATCACCCATCAAACAAATCAACATTCGTTTGGCATTATGCACTGGTGCACCACCTGCTTACCTTTCATTTGACACCGCAGTCTCTCATTCAACTTCTGGAGCTGTCAGTGGTGTTACATGAACTTTCTTCTGTGAATACGCAACTAGCCGGTTGAAGTGTGTAACCCTTGGTTACTTGTCAGCGTTTGTCAGTCCGTCAGTTACCTAGGCTGTATGCGATATTTTACATTGAATGAGGTAATATTCCTCCCGTTGTCTGAACCCTCTCAGTAGGACTGCTAGTCTCGGAATAGTGTTGTGAAGTCAGGTCGTTGCATCAAAGGGCTTCATATACCTTTTCCTCGTGATAGTTCACCTGATACGTGAGATGTGCCGTAGTGTACTCGTGTGACATGATGTGTTCGTCAAAGTTTGGTTAGGAAGTTGTTTACATGCCCCGTAACGGAAGTTGTGTTCACTGGACACAACAGTTAAATGAGAAATAACAACCCCACTTCTCTGTATTCACATAAAGCTTCATGGGTAGATGTATATGCCACCCCGCTTTATACACACACGTAGTTGGGAACAGACTGGTCCAATCCCGATTCTCACATCCGCAAGGCTTTTAAAAAGTCTTGAGGAACAGAATCATTCTACTTGCATATTGACTTACAGGTGCTATGCCGCAGTTCATGTTTCCATCGAATATCAGTTTTCTGTAAACTTACTGAACCGAAAAACATTCAACGCAAGAAACTCTCTGACAGTGGATTTGGCCGAGATCTCTCCAACGGCAGACTGATTAGTCGACAATGAATGTTGGTATAGTCGTTGTATCTGTCAACACATATACGGCCGATTTGCACCGGTTAATATAATATTCCACTAATACAAGGGTTTTTCGACTTCTCAGATATCATAGACAACCGTTTTATAATATCAGCTACAGTCAGTTCATTGGGTAATTAGCAGCCCTAAATTGTGAGGGCTTTCAAGATTGCATGTGATATTTCTTAGAAGTACCGAGTTGTTCACAAACGATACCAAGGCCCAACGTTCTCACATCGGTGAGACTAATCGAATTTTTATCAGATGGTTAGTTAATCATGCCATGACCAAATTCGCAATGCTACCCTTCTGCAACTCCCTGAACCTTATTTTGAGGAACAGATACACCTCCACAAACTTAGGCTGCTCTTACAGCATCAGAATTTGTTCAGTACACGACCAAATGTCAAGTGCACCAGCATCCACACACTGATTTGTCGGTTTACTTCCAGAAGTGCTGTAGCATCACTGACAGAAAAGCCAACCACCACAAGACCGTTATAGTAAGACATAAATTGAGCCATATTCGATGGTCTCCCCAGTTTGAAGTTGTACCAACAGTTCTGTCAACCCAACGAATGCTCACCTATTACGAAATGGACGTGAACATGTTGGCCCATCACAAAAATCTATTCCATACATTGCTTTCCTAATATACTAGGCAAAGGGCCAATATTGTGGTCACTGCTGGTGTGCAAATTCACCGACGACCTACTGTAGTGAGGACAGGCGATCGCACTATACTACTCACACCACTACTGTTCAGTAGTGGGCAAGAGCATGGATTTTGACATTGAAGTAGCCGCAGGAAAAATACAAGAACATCGGAGTGCAGCATGACATGAAATGGTTCTTGGTACATAAAGGAACTGAGAATGGGTGTCCATGGCAAACGGGACGTTCTGAAATCGGTGTAGTACGCGGATGAATGTGTTTGTTTGTAGTCATGTTGGAGCACCTGATCCATGTTTTGGTATTTCGAATAAACAACCCTTGAGCCATCTGCATTCTTGGTTCGCAACATTAGTTTTCAGTTCTGTGCCCAATAGTCGACTCATCGTACCTGGGTTGATTAAGCCGAGTGAAGCACCCGTGTTTAGGAGACGTTTCTTACAACACAGTTAGTAGCACCGTAAGCACCGTGAACCGTCGAGACCTAGCTGTGACGGAAAGCTCACGAACGAAATCACGACACTCACTTGTTCCTGGTTTTCTTTCATTTTTACTGAGATTTGTTCCTGAAACGTAATGGTTTATCCACTCAGTTGCTTTGCCGCTTTCAGTTTTTTCGGTAGGTGTGCCGAAAAATTCCATCCATGGTGACCGTTAAAAGTTCTTTAGTCAGCTGATCTAGAATACCATTTTCAAATTCTTCCAATGACCCTTCCATTTAGTCGCCAAGATTGTGGAATGACCTAAAGTCCACAGCGGTCAAGTATGAGTTGTTGCACAATCTAAGTTACTGTGGACGTAGATATTCGATTGTTCGCCGAGCTTGGTATACAGATTTCACATGTCACATTACCAAACGAGCAGTTACTATAAGTGCGTATGAGACTGAGTGTATGGGTTCGATCGTGGAATTTGGTGAAGTTTGACGAATATCTCTCTGTATATACTAAAGTGAGTTGACATTTTAAACTGAGTTCAGATACGTCAACTCTCGTTGCTTTTACTCTTTCGACCTGGAGGCTAAGTGGTCACTACTTGCTACTGCTGTACCTTGAACTGAATGCTGACTGACTGTTCTTTATTCTCTCATTGGATAGTTCGACTTTCCGTTCTTTAACCTCTAGACGACCATCTATCCGATCAGTTGAAGTTGTTCCGTTCCGTCGTGACGGTAAGTGGACGTGGCCGCGTTCACATCTCCAGATTTTTGGGTCGCAGTGGCCCATAGACTTCGTCCAACTAGATGTGCTTATTTACTGAACCCGATGCTGAGTGTCATGCTTCAAGAAATTCTCTCTTATGTTCGGGTCATGACGGAATGAGCATTTCCACGGTACTCAGGTTGACTGTGTGCCCAGTTTGATTTTTGTGGACAAGATCAATAAAAGCTGATTGTCTCCCGATAGCCAATTGTTGTTCACGTTTTTGAGTAGATAGCTTCCTTCCGGTTTCCCAGATGTAGTGTTTTCTGTAGTCGATGCAGTTGGTTCTGTATATAATGCTTTTAATCGATGGAGTTGAGTAGTCTTGTTGCTTTTTACGGTCTTCCCTCTAATGCCGTCCTCGATTTGTGTACAATCGTGGTGCCGTGTGGTTGCAAAATGTAGCTGTCATTTCTGATAGAGTAGTGATGTAAGGCAGATTGGTTCGTTGTGTGGAAGTTTTCATTGAGTTTGAGTCTCTTATCTTTTCCTTTAGACTCTATCTGACGAAATTTCGTGAGTATCCGTTGCGAAGAAATACTCGACACTAATAGTTTTGTTTCTCTCTGCTGTTTTTCGATACTGCAACGTGTTTCAATTCTTTTGAATAGAATTCGCATGCAACTGCTTTCATGGCAGATTTGATGGGTGTTGTGAACACCGAGGAGTTGATTCGTATATGTTTTTCCGATAGACGGAGGTCTCCAATGTTCCACTAAGTATACGACTAATTAGTAAATTCAACCAACACAGTTTGTTGTCATTATATGTTTGGGTGCTCTTCACGGGACTATCACTGCAAACAATAACGCATGAGTGCAACATAACGGTTACTGAGATCAGAATTGTTATGATACTCATGTTTTGAATTCACAGAAGGCGTTCACCGGTATTCCGGATGACCAACGCAATATTTCGCATTCCCAATATCTGACAAACACGGTAGCTATGATGTTGCTTATAGTTGTTGAATCGAGATCCGAGCTGTGACAATGTTTGTAGCACGACGGAGCCAGAATAAGTGATTGAAAGATCCGTGTGGTATCGTCAAGTAATTATGCAAACCGATAGAAGAGAAGATCGGTGTGCGCAAGTTTTTACGGTTACAAGGTCATTTACTCTTCTTGAACAACCAGTGAAAATGATTCAAAGGACTACTTGACGAAAGTGGCATACTGTTCGTCATTGAGAAAAAAAGAACCACTTAACCATTCTGTTCGCACAAGTTGTCTTGGGGAATGAAACCGTTAAATGCATTTCAATGGGTGTAGCAAAGAATTCTTGAAGTATCGCGGTTCTTTAAAGTGCTCATTTGAACTTGCAGTCCATAAAATACTTGTCTCAACATTTATTTTGTAACCTTCCCACCAAGGACCGCAGAGAATGAAGCTTCGATTAGAAGTCTTGAAGATACGGATTGTGAAGGCTCGTCTGTCGGATTTGATACCGACTGAATGCAGTTATCAGAGAGTGCGAGTGAATCTTATCTTCTGAAACTGTGAAGGTGTGGGTCAGCTTCCATTTTTTCGTAAGTTGACGTGTTCGTGACGTCACTGAAGTTGAGGAAGTTGGAGTCCACCGGAGATATCCACGTTCTTCGCGTTTGATTTCTTCCTAAGTTCTTACATTTCGGATACCGGTATCGTCCTCAATTTGTAGTGTGTAGCATGAAAAGAGGGTGGGGGCTCTTTCTGGAAGTTCGCTACTAAACACAACCTTAGTTTGTTCATTGATGTCATCTTTAATCAAATGATTGCCGACTGATTCATTAGCTCTGCTTACAATCTTCATGAAATAACATGAGGTCCTAGTGAAGGAATCAATTGTCTCTTGGTATCGTTTTCTCACCAACAGGTTTTCCCTCTGTAATGAAGTGGATGAATTTCGAGACCTCTATACCCGGCGAAACACATTTATAGTGGGCAACATGGAGGCGCCTGGTTTGATAAGGAAGTGCGGGAAAATGAACTGTCCGTTTCTAGTGTGACAACGTTTTGCGGTGATAAGAAAATCCGAAAAGTAGTTGGCATAACCGATTATTCGGGGTTACACCTAAAGGCCTCAAGTATTCGTGCTGCTGGATCTTTCGAACTC
>LOND01009180.1:5862-16218 GCA_014220965.1 Paragonimus kellicotti | reverse complement strand
ACGATACATTTTTAGGAATCGGATTAACTTGTTTCCACGCTCTTTCTGAGACATGGTCTGCAAGTGTAGTCAGCCAGGTGTTTACCATACAAATTGCCCTTTAGACTTGGCGTTGTTCAGATGGTATGATAGGAACTTGAAACGCTCTAGTTACTCGTAAATACTCTTGCGTGTAAACATACTGTAAAGTTCGCATAGTCTGGAGAGTTTGATACACTGTCAGAACTCTACTAAATAAGATCAATGTCCAGGATATTCCATTCCCTAAGTAAAAGAATAATAGTGCGAATGTTGTGTGAGACGTTCGCGATTTTCAACAGACACTTGATGGACACAATATTATTGAGGTTAATAGCTCCCGTCCATGTAAACGGGCCTCATCTAATACGCTATTTATACAAAATAACTAACTGTCAATTGCAAACCCGGATGATCCAGTGGTTTTCATCCATTTTTGGTCGTGCTATTGTTGACACGTCCTCAGCAAATCTCGTAAGTCCTAACAAGCCATGTGACATCAGTCGGCTAGCTTATGTGACTGTTTCTTACCGCCCTCCGTCTAGAGAGCACCGTGAGTTTTCTTGCACGATTGAACACATGTCAATCTACAGCAAACACTCATCATTCATGAACGCCCAACCTTTGATATTATTGTCTACTCAACCTAGGAGCTGCCTCAAACGGGTAGCAGGTAAAGCGCATCACAAGACATTTAGTCGCTTCAACGATCACAAAGAATGACAGTGGTAGTTACCTTCACAGAACTGTACAAGACCAACAAAAACGATAGACATATCTGATCTCAGCCTAGCTGTTTAAAACAACTTATTTGTCTGTTAAGATCAAACTGCCAGCTATCTGCAAGTTTTTCTCATCGTGTGCAACTCTGTCAATACGGTCCCTCTTCCTGCCAAGGTAGGTACATTTCTGTGCATCGTGAGATTCCTTTTGAAGAAAAAGAAACTCCCAAGCGATTGACCATTCAGTAATGGACTGTAGCTCATTATCAGTCAGACGTCACCACCTGTTGAGAAACCCACAGCCGTTCGCCGTAGAATACAATGGGGTATTTGACAGTTTACGAAATACTCTACATGGAATTCGCGGCTAGCCTAGCATGTTTTACCCGTGGATCATCATGCAAGTGGTTCACTAGCCACAATTAAGTAATCCATTTTGGCTGTCAGGCCTTAGACTCATTCACCAATGGCTTTACTTTTCTGCAGTCAATATTCGATTCAGCACAAAAAAGGTCAGAGTAATTCATGTTGACATACTTTTGTTCAAATAACCAAATGATGTTGTCATAGGCATAGAAGCGCTAGTACATGTAGACCCGTTGATGTTTCGTTCGGCTTTAAAAAGACGCAGCATAATGGCCTTCCCAAAGACGGTTTAATGTTTACTAATGTGTAGCTACCTCTACTTCCTTCTATTAAGCATCTGGAATTTGCCTTGAAGAGTCATATGACTTACTGGCTTTGTAAAAATGTTCTTCTCAGCACATTTCGGATCCAAAATCACTTGTCATTCTACATCATCTAACTGGTTAGTCTATCAGTGAATGTCCGCCCACCAGTCGGACATGCGGTTCAACGAAATTGGTTTTTATGGTCCAGTGTTGAAGTATTTTGTACGTTGTGCTAGCTTCCCTCGAAAAAGTCTATAACACTCGGTAGCAGTAGTTCCATTAGACAACCCGGTAATTTTATTGTTTGTCTCCATTTTACAGTGTATAAAACGTTTGTACCTGAAGTTAGGTCGGACGCATCATTCTTTCTCTCGCTAGCCGGATCATCCTAATTCTTTCTTGACAGCTTGCACAACTGCATTTTCCAAGGGCATCAGGTTACCCCACTTCCGAGTAATTGCAAACACCCTGCGTTTTATTTAACATGGTCGAGTGGGAAATTGACAACAGCTTACAACTCTTGGACAGCTGAATTATGCACCGATCAGGTGGATCTTTCTAACGTTCAGTGTGTTACAAGCCAACTTTAATAGGACAGTATATGAACTTTCTTAGTTGCACATCTGTAGGTTATAAGAGGTCACCGGTACGTAGGCTGATTAATAAGTCTTCAAGAGTATGTTCCGAAGAAAGACTACAGGTTGGAGAAAACCGTGTCACATGAGTCGGACAGTGCTTATGCTTATTCGGAAAGTTTCATCCCAAAATGTAGCAAACTGACTCCTCTGGAAAATGCGGATGCAGGAAATTTCCAATAAAGCTGTCTATATTAAACTTTCTTTCAATGGAGACAGGTTGGTGAATATCCTTTGGAAGATGATGAGTACAAGGCTGAAATGTGTGTACAATGCAACAAACAACTACCCTGGTTTAAAAACAAAAGTTCTAATTTCATTAGCAGCTATTGTACTCAACAATGGTTAGTAATGGACGCAGTCAATGAAACAGATGAAATCTTGAAACAAGGGCCAAGGAATATACTTCAATGTGGTTTACAGATGCTTTAATCTATACATTAATGAATGACATTCAGCACAGGAAAATGTTGCTTCATCCATTGTAAGGAATTTACTGACGACAGGTCGCGGTGACAATACTACCTCTTCGGTCACAGACCTGAAAAGTGGTCACATACCACAATTTCTCCGGAATCTCTAAACCATGTTAATCAGGATCGGCAGCCGATTCAACTGTACAACAATGTTGTCACCTCCTCCCATGGACTTAAAGGTGACTAACGTTCACGAACCATCTCGATTCATACTTTCAATCATTTTATTGAAGTAATGTCGTTTTTTGATACTTCATGCTAGTCATACGGTTACGACAAACGAGAATGTACGAAACGAATTCATACCGCAGGATCTATTTTTCCCCTGTTTCATTCAAACGTGCGTGAAAGACAACTTGAACAACGTTTCTGACCGCCATTCTGGCCGAGTCCCACAAGTTAGTAAGTAAGAATATCCGAGGTAATTTTGGTTCAGTGTGCTTCATATTTCGTATATGGTCGCAATCCAGTAGCCCACTGACCCGCGTTCATCTACATTTGTTAACACTTTCTATGTATCTGTGGACAATCCAACGCATCTGTTTATCCGGCCAACTCGGAGACAGGAAACACCAATCTCTCTCCATCTGAAACAACGTAGTTGCTACTGTGAGGAACTGTGTCTAACGACCCTTATTACTTGCAAATATTACAAAGTTTCGGATTATGACATCGTAACATTAAGAAACAGTCCATCTTGCCTGCAAACCGCTAGTGTTGGTCCACCATATGCGTGCTTGCGGATGTGGTATATAAACTATGTGCTAAAAGCTATTCGTCCGAACCAGTTATCAAGTCCAACAAGGAAGAGCAACCATGTTGATTTATCGTTTCATTTCCAGACCAGTAGATTGGTTGAGGTAGCATTCTATCAACGACAGTAACTCCTAACAGTCAAGTTCAGATCAGACCAAAGACAGTCGGCGTTATCTAGTGAAACAAATGGAAGGAACGTGTCGCGTGATGTTAACACTTCGACTTACTCTCATTGGTCGTTAACGTAAAACGATGACTTTTACACAGACTGTATTATCAGCGAGAAAATAATGACGGTACTGAGATCAAGTAACGTGTGTCATTTTGCTACAGTTTCCGTGTTCCGGTGGACCAAGTTTAAAACTTTACCAAAACTACGTCTCAAGAAATCAAGGCGAAGACTCCTCAGAGGTTTAATATTCACTAATTCGTGGACAGATATCAGCCGTGATCAGTAATAATTTGATGAAGGTTTACTATTTATCGTTTACTCGGTTTAGCAAAGGTTACTTGGATGTCATTTCGTTGGGCCTAAATTTTATGACATCGAACTACATGACCAAACCATAGACCTGGCTTCAATCTGAAAATCTGTGTCTCATGCAAAGTCGGCTGGGATCTCGCATGAAGTACTCTCGGTTCCAATACGCCAACATTGTTGTTCGTCCACTAGAAACTAATTAACCGAGGCAATGTAATAGTTTGATGCAGGGATATTCCAATTGGACAACGGTCCTAGTAACAACTTCCTGACTGAAAAGCAGATATTCAGAAAATTGCAAATACTGATGCTGGGCCGGATATATTTCTGAGATTTAGTATAAGAAACTGAAACCTACAGAAATGTAAACGCCGACGATGGGGTTGGCTCAAGATCTACAAGACAGATACACAATTACAACGAATATTATCCATAAATAATTTGGTTTGCCATGAACGTGCGCGATGGTTAGTAATTCGTGTGCTGTTATCTCTCAGTTGTGTTCGTGCTTCTTTCGAGTTGCCGGGAATTTCGGAGGACAGTTCAAAGATGTACTTGCTGACGCTGACTTCTACTTACACAGTGTACAGCTGCTAAGACTCTGTTTTTTAGGTGACTTATTTCAGTCAGTGTAGCTGTGCATTCCATAGATATCCTACGAATTTCTTTGCTATACGAAACACTCTTCGAATTCAGAGAGTTCAGTTATAGACGATCAACCGTGCTATGGGTCACCTTGGTTCCATTGGATGTTTTGGGAATGCTCAAACGGCAGTTTCAAGAAAGGATCTCTAGGTTTTTGCACTACAAACATTATCTGGATAAGATTCTGGTTTTCAACTTATTTTATACCGATTTGAAATGCGTCCAATCAAACCTCTCTGTATCTTATGTGATGGAGTCCAATAACTGTTTGCCAGTCTTAGACATTCTTATAACTAGACGTCAGGATGGAGAATTGCAACGATCTGTTTAACAAAAGCCAACGTGGAGAGGAGCAATAGTTGCCATTCTGTAACTTTACACCTATCGCTTGTAAACGGAGGTTGGTGAGAACGTCATTTCAGACAGTCGGAATTATACACATTACAGTTCAACTGAAAAAAAGACGAGGGGCTCATTAGAAAAACACTGGGGGATAATTGCTATCAAGACAAGTTAGTGGACATCCACAGTAAGAAGAAATAATCAAATAAGGTGAGCTGTCGTGCGTATAAAAAGAATATGTTCCGACGGATCCAATTCAAAAGTGATTACCTGATCAGAACACTAATCACAAGCTGACGCCGACATTGTAACACAACTACCCAGTGGCCGAACTGTGCGTTTTGCTAAGCGTCAAAGGGTTTGGCTCCTCGTAGCAGTGATACACACTAGACTGATTAATGCCTCTCAGAAACATAAAACATACTTCCTAAGTTACGAATTTGAACAGCGAAAACAGAAGACCGGTTTTGCAAGATGGTAGTACCATTTCGTATGTTCTGGTCAGTTGTTACACATAACAGCGGTGAATATTGAAAAATATTTTAAGCGAATTAATTTCATGCACCAGTCAGTGCATATTCTAGGCTGTCATTGGTCAAAACCATGGCAGACGGAGGTTCTACGTCAACAACATTTGCACATAGAGGACTGGTTTTGCTACGCATGACAAGCAGCGTCTCGAATGACTTAAGATGATTGTGTCAGTCGTCGCGTTAGAAACGACATATTACTATCTCCTTTGTACGGTAACTGCATGTACACCGGTTTCTTCGAAACAGACGTTTCTTGTGGGTTTATTACTTTCGGTTTGCTGTGAAAGTCAATAAAACCCAGTGGATAACCGTTGGAGACCAGGGTCTCACGAATAAATTTCAACTCTGTATCTAGTGTATCACCCGTACATATAGTTCGCGCTCTGTGAAATAGACAACGAACCAGCGAGCGTTTGTGTTGTATGGGTGAGAAACTGTTGAAATTTAAATATTGTCCTCCCCAGGTGGACTTACGATATACTGATCGACACACTGTACCATCCTTTCCGTCGCTTGATGCTGATATCCAGAAAGGCGAGCGTGTCCCTCTCCTCAAACAACGTTAGATTTCGGTGCGAATAGTTCAATAAATCCAATAGTTTTTCTATTGTCTCTTTGTCTTGTGCGAATACTATTGTCATCAACATATCGACGATAAATCGGGATGTCATGCAGTGTATTCGCAAGGCGGAGCTCAATCATAGACATAAACAATTCAGCCAAAATTGGTCCTAGAGGGCTACCCATCGCAACTCCGTCTACTTGTTTGAATCCCATGCTTTGAAAATAAAATTTGATATTTTCAGTACACAATAATATCAAAGGCTTCAAGATATTGGCTGGGACATGAAGCTTTATGTTATGAGCTAGTGCAAAGTCACAGATAAAGTCGACCGTCTCCCTTAATGGCACATTTGTGAAAAGCGAATTTACATCAAGGGAACACAACTTTTCCTTTCAAGTCAGTATTATCTAAAATTTCACACATCTCAAACGTGTCTTTCAGACAAAATTTGGAAGCGAGTGCGCGAACTGGTTGTAAAACATCCACTAACCACTTGGCCAGTTTGTGATAAGGCGAACCCGCCATCGCAAGGATTGGCCGCAAAGGCGTTTGCGGTTTGTGAATCTTTGGTAAACCGTATAATTGCGGAGTCGTACTACCGATAGGTTTCATATACTTGTACTGTCTTTCGGTTATGTACCCATGTAAAAGTAAAATCTGCAACTCACGGCAAATGTGTTTCTCCACCAGCATTATGTTGTCCGGTTGGCTATCCGGTAGAAACTTTGTGTTATCTGAAAGGATGACATTCATTTTCTCCACATATTGCTGTTTGTCCATCACCACAGCTCCGGACCCTTTGTCAGGTTTTAAAACAATTACATCCTTCCAGTTTGCTAATTCCTTTAGGGCTTGATAGTGCTCACTCCGGAGTAAACATTTTTGTTGGATGGGAGCATTCAAAAAATGATACGATAAGTCCACCATTTTAACCTTAAACCAACTGTGGTTGTCCTCAGATGTGGGCGCCAGCTCTCCCAGTTGATCACATAAGTTTTCGAATTGTGCTTGCACTTGAGAAGGGTCAATACTCTTATGCGGGCATTTAAATTGAAGCCCAAAGAGAAAGTACTTCCAATTGAGGGCGCGAAAGAGATCTCGAAGAGAGATTCACAACTAATTTATGTGGGTCGGTGGGAAATGTATCACTCGGTGTGGTAGAGGACAATGATCTTTGTAGCGATGCTCATGCGAACTTACCGGCCGACGTTATGTACACAAAAGTGGTTGAGGCAACCTGTCGGGTTGCCATGGTCGTGATTACGTAATAATTGGTGTGCTTGTGGGTACGTTTAGTCCCTATTTGTCCCTATCTATATGATGTATATAACTAGCATGTTTTACGTTTGCGACTGATGAGAGTAAATGAAATGTTAACATATCGCAATATATGTCTTCTTTCTGCTCTGATGAAGTGGTTAAAGGGAACTCAGTGTTTCAATATCTTTACATTAACAACTGACAGGAGTAAATCTGAATTTCAGCATCTCGGAACATATATCTACTTTCTGCTCTGATTAAATGGATAGAATAAACTCAGTGTTTCATGGCTATTCGTTGAGACAATCATCCAAGTACACTTTTAATTCTGTTATACGAATCGGAAAAAAATACAACAATCCTGAGGAAGGTCACCAGAGCTGGTCGAATCAAAGAGTATCACAGCTTGCTCGTAAGGTTGTGTTTTTCCTAATCCATTTATCGGAACTATGGTCATCTGCAACTCCCAAGTAATGAATTGAGTCAATGTGCCCTATTTGATTAAAGTTGTGTAATTGAGTAGGAATGAAGGAACCCCTAGCCAAGTTGATCCAAGAGGTCAATCAGCAATATTTAGAAAACGAAGGATGCAATATAAATCAGGCCAGAATCAAAAAAATTATGCAATATTTAACTTGTGAAACATGATCGTATTCAATATTGATCTGCTAACAAAATAGAACATTTTTTCTCTTGAAATATGAGTGAAATGCTTTTTGTGAGCGAAGTTTTTCTCTAGAGATTAGTAGAACGAAGCGTATGGCAAATACGCGTGACAGGTTAGACTTGATGTAGTAACCGCCCTACAATCAGACAACAGAATTACATTCCTTTTGTTAACTGTATCGTTATTTAACCAAACTATCCCGACTTTCCATCAACTAAGCGTCAATAATGTTCTCTTTGAACACTAGAAATTTGGTCGGGTTAATCAATCTGATGGTAGCGTTACGACATTTGCAACAATGTTTTCACTAATATCATTCGATGGACGGTAGGTAAGTCAAGCATAATCCAGGTCACGAATAGAGCGCTTTTACGGCTACCTATACCATTCGCATATCCCAAGGCACAATATGGTGGAACCTGGGTCGATATGTCGTAATGAATAACTTGACAGTATACCCCTTGTAAATAATGTCATATAACAAGTAACAATTTACATTAGACTAGAGGGCCTGAATTTTAACGTAGTTGACACCAGAATAAGACCATGGCACTTGTTTCATTAAGGTGAACTTCTGTGCGATAGAATATTTGCTGCTGGTTTTCTTTGCGGGATTGTACTTACATTAGGGCCGACCCAAACTCACATAATTTTAGAAGCACGCGGTGTAAAAAGAATTAACGAATCGTTTTTCCAAATGAATAAATCATCTTCCCTTCCCGTTCTTAAACTTATGAATCAGACTGCTGGTTTCTGTTGAAATCATCTCAGCAAGACACAGAATATTCTTGATCCGGTAAATGCTATTCCAAAAAAAGAAAAATTGTATCACCCAACATTAATGACGCCTGGGCTACAGTCGGGGTGAACAAGTGTTGGCATTCTTGAACCTAACCCGTATTAAATGCCAACAGTGGTTTGCAACAACTGGATAGATTTTGGACGTAGTTAACAACTTCGTTCGAGTTTTTCGGTGAGGAGCGTGTTAGCACATTATTCACGGTGGAGCTGTTCTCCACCGGGTCAGTATCAGAAATTTTGTATTTAGGTATGCTATTTAAAAACTGTAGACAGCACAACATTAATTATAATGGATGAAAATAGCTATTAATCGTTTGCAACTTTTAAAAAGCAGAAAGTTTGACAGTATTTTGAGAAATCGAAACATGTGGGTAAGGCAACAAAATAATGGGAGGCGAACATGCTTGACAACTGAGCAGATTACAAATAACGATTTGCATAAGCCACTGATCAGTGCATTGTTGTCCTTTGTCTGACAATTCTCTCTGGTGGCCAAATAAGTCGACTAATTCTGACATATCGCTGCTTCCGTCTGTCTCGTTTGAAATCGATCTGCGAATAAACTTCTGGATTGCATTTGTGTTATTTTCTCCCATATTCTCCAACTTCAAAATTACTGACGAAGAGACGGCATAAAAATCATGATTATCAGCTTAGCCATCCTTCTTGGATAACTTTACCAGTGTTATGGGTTAAAGTATCCAACGGTTTTATATCAATCTGGATAAACCGCGGGATGAACAACATCCTAGAATTTACATTTTTCGACAGCTAGTTTCAATTCAGTTTTTGAAGTGACCTGGTAATCCTCCCGCTGCCAAAAACACTGAATGTTGCAGCACAGAAATTTTGATTGGCTTATAGGACTGTCCCACCGTGAGTATAACTCCACACACGGGAGTAAACACCCCAAATACTAGATGGGATCCGGAGCTGATGTCCACTAGAACAGTCAGCAAATGGTGACGCCAAAGTTAAATCATACAAATTGAAGACTAAAACGTCCGTTTATATGTGTCTGTAACTGGCTGTTTATAGCAAGGCCAGTACTAGAAAACCTAATACAATGTGCAGATCAAAAACGCTCAGTCATCCAAACTGGATAGAAAGTTTTGATGTTGTGGATTTTATACTTGCAGTGGTCTAATTAGAAACAGGACTGAATGGTTCTTGAAGAGACACAACGTATCCATCTGTCTGCGATTGGATGCTTGTCTAAGTTCACTGTGACGACGTTTTCACAGAAAATACAAACTGCCGAGGCCTCTAAGTTGTACTATATATTCAGTATGACTCTGCATGATGAAAATACTAGGTTAGGCCATGTGAGGGTCCATATGATTCCGTCGCCCGTACTGTCATGTGACTTGGATTAACTGACTGAAGCATTTTTTATTTTTTGAATGTAGTATTCTAGTTGTCAGAATGGTGAGTCAATCATATAGACGAGTCGACGTACTGAAGTTGCTCAAGTAGCTTAATCGGCTGTACAGGTATACTTATCGACGCAGATAAACGTTGAGGTTACAATGCTAATACGATACTGAATTCTCCTTTAATATAAATATTTTAACACAGTGCAATCTGATTGATTCTCAAAGACAAATGGTTTTTTTTAGGATACCAAAACCTAACTCAATCTAGCGGGAACCGTCGACCCTGTACAACTGAAACACGGGATTTCCACCTTTTTTGCTTTGGTCGCCATCTTTGTTTGACTTAACAGTTGCTTATCACACCCAGGGTGCATGGTAAACCCACAAATGCTCCGCCTCAGACTTAAC
>LOND01009179.1:3861-14025 GCA_014220965.1 Paragonimus kellicotti | reverse complement strand
GAACCAGAAAGTTATAAAAAAACATCTCACACGGGACGAGTGCACCTAGTCAATACCCACTGGCGACAAAACGGTGTTGTAGCAACCCTCGCCGAAATCCCCAGAAAGCAACTCAGATCCAACCGAAGCCACAATAATTAACAAAGCATATTTTTGACTACTCATGAGTAGGCAAATACTATAAATGTTTAAAATTCACGACAACAAAGTTTATTTTGAAACAGCGATTCGCCCAACTAAATTTGCAAAAGGCGAGTAATAAAGCATTTGATGATTTGTACAAGGAAACTTGGTTGGCTGCTCACCAGTTACTACAGTGAACATGTTTCAAGCTATTTATAGTGGTCATATATAGCAACAAGAGGGAGAGTTTATTACAGACGACTAGAAAGAGTCGCAATGAGAAGCCCACTAGACCCTACGTTTGCAGATGTGTCCATGGGTTATTTGACAGGACAGGCGTTACACAGAGTACACATCTAGATGTGTATAAGAGCAAGATATTCCTTGTTATTGTATCCGGAGATGAAATGCTCCACCTGCATGCCAAACTGAATTCATTGCACAGAACACATCCAACTCAAGTTTGAAGGGGAGATCGACGAATAGATGCCACTCCTGGATGTCTTGTTGATCAGAAGAACAGGGGTACACGTTAGCCAGAACTACACATCACAAAAGCATCTGGTCGGGCCAGCACCTTCATCTTAAGAGCTCCACACCCATGTCCCACATATGCGGATTTGTACACATGTTACTCAATTTAACGCGTCGAATTATCGTATCTGATAGGTTAGAACACGACCAGCAACTACTACGGGCATCATCGTTGGATAGTGGTTACCCTCCACGATTTACTGACAAATGCGCTAAGCCAGTTGCTCCTAAACTTGTCATCGTAACCGCATCAAGAAAATGTGTTCAGCTCTCTTTACCTTTCCAGGGGGATAATATTCCACACATCGCCAAGCACAGACTCACATGAATCGTCAAGTTGGCATAAAACGCCGCAAAATCTGTGCTTATTGCGGACAGAACGCGGATACCATTGTCATCAAGGAGGGACCAATACCTTTGATCAGCAAATCTAACGTGATATATAACGTCATCTGTACCTGCGGAGAGAGCTACATCGGCCGTACGTCCAGGTAACTGGAACCATATCCCCGAATGGTTGGCTGATTCGGTAAACGAGACTTCCGGTAGCACCATTACCAGACACCTAAATCAAACGGGACACAAAACGGATGCAAGTGCGACCTTCTATATAGTGTACTGCCCAAAATTTTGGCACGCTTCGAAATTTGCAGAGACTATAGCAATTCATTCGGAACAACCCTGTTCGTTGTATGCAAAAACTTCTACTACCTTTCATTAAACTCTCATCTGCAATCACCTATACCGTAACCAGATATTAATGGAAGAGTTCAACTTGACCCTCGCCTTTCTCTAATTTTCAGCATTCCAAATTCTCATTCCTTTGACCAACATTTCTTGAGACTTCCACATAAATACCAACATTATTAGTAATGAAGCCATCATGCCACTGCATCTAGGATGTCACTGATTTGTCATCAGTAGGCGTGCCATTCTCGTCTCTTGTTGTTATGTCCGCTCACTGTAAATATTTCATACCATTTTCGTTGTATTAACTGATGGAAGAGAACGAAATTTCTCTGTGCAAGACACCTTACTACTGGCTTTTTAAAAAAAGTTTATCGATCTGAATATATATGGGTTTTGCACATAACAGACCGAGCCGCCGAACAAATACACGTGAAAAATCATGGAATTTTTGAGAGAGAGGACGGCAGGGTAATGACAGTAAATTATTGAAGTAAACAAGTAGTAGGTGAACCTCACAGTGTTCGAATGCCCTACTGATTAATTAAGTATCAACACCCTATGTGATTAAAGTAAGTTAGATTATAAATCTCTACGCTATTCCGTGTGACTGTAGTGTTACCCCCCTTCACACTAATAGCAAGCATTCTTCATTTGACCCTGGGGTTTCCAGCATTGTGTCATCTTCTGGTACACTGGTATGGGTTACCTCAGATTGAGACACACAAGATTGCTGACATGTTGCGTACGAAAATTGTTCTGTATGACTTAAGTGCCTATGCAGTTTGGACTAGCAGTCAACTGCACCAGTAATGAAAAGTCACCAACAAATGTGGTCATCGGATTGCTTACAGGCTTGCTCGGAATTATTAAGTCTCAATCGACCCGAAGCTCTGTCAGTGTAGATTGTAAGGTTACGTGTGTGAATTATGATATCGTGTATGCGATTGCACGTCTATGTTTGTGGCTAGAGTCGTTTGTGTGGACTTACAGTTGGCGAGTGAGTAGCAATCACTGAAGATGTTGTCATTGCGAAAATGTCGTGTACCATTACGGACCACTGTGAACTACGCTTTATTACTATTCCGGTTCCGTCACCGAGGAGTGCTGGACCATGAGAAATAAGTATTACGTTTCATCTAGAAATTGTGCCTAAAGTAGTTAAAATTTATCAGCTGTATCTAAGACGATGTTCTCTCTGTTCATCGAACTGAATCCACGAAACAGTATAAATTTCTCCCATTGTTGAAGAAGCTGACCACTCTGAATTCTTAACCGTCGCGCAGCCGGGCTATGAACTGAACTATCACTAAAGGGATCCCAACGGCAACATTTAACAGCGGTAAACATGAATTGAAAGACCAGCTTACCTTCGGGACGATTCAAAGTACCTACTGGCTATAGTGATGATGTTGGCAAGTTCCCTAGACTTATTCGGTTAACATTTATCCACTCTACATGCAAGAAAATTGTGCATCCTGTGGCAAACTGCTTTGTAGACATGACTGCTAACAACGTAAATCTGTTCATCAGAAACCTGGGGAGATTGGTCATATTGAAAATGTCTGTCGAGTTTCGAAAACACACCGGCTTGTTAGTTCTTGGGAAAGCAAGAGTCAACTAGCCTATAATCTCGATTTCTTGTCATCTGCAACAAACGTTTTGATACTGATGAGTAGTAGGGGATTTGGTTAATTTCAAGTTGAACATCACCCACAATTGATCGCAGCTGTCGCATTCCCATAGACTTTCCAGTCGGCCCCTTTCGAACTGCAGAAGCACTAGACTCGAGTTTCGCTCTCATTAGAGCTCGTCAGTCGTGCCACGACCGGGACTAGAACCCCGGCCACGCCTTCAGGTGACAAAATACGTATTACTGAGAAACTCTAATGAGAGCGAAACTCGATGCACATGAAAGCCACAATCCCCTACTACTCATCAGTAATCAAAATACCGCTCAACAAGTCAATGATTTCTGTGATTTCAACTTGGAGAGAAGTCCTAGTCGAGGGGTCATCGATTGGAGTTAACAGACAGTAACTGTGTCTCCTATCGAGACGATCGGGCAACCTGATCATTACTCACAAGCGAAAGTGGTTGAGCGTTCACATATGATAATTCGGTCGTGCCTAATGTGAGGTCAATGGCGCAGTGGTAAACACGGTTGCCTGCATGAAATCATGGCCGGAGTTCTGATATCTGTACATTTTTATAACCATTTGTAAATAACACAACGTACGGCAGCGTGGGGTTAATTATCCCCAGCTTGCGTGAATTAAATCCTCAAAAGTGGTCTCCATTGATCCAAGGCCACACTACGTGACATTCATATTTTAAAAAATGTGCGTAATACTTGTCAATGATCGACCACCACCAATGAACAAGAACGACTCTAGCAATGACAGAATATAGCATCCGAAAAAGGGTCAGCATGATTGCGTGCTGCGATCGGTTACACGTCAATGTCATAGACCATATTGTTCACTGACAAGACATCCAATCCCGTTTGTAATTTTTAATCAAGCGAGGGCCGAGGACGAAGGTTATAGGAGCCGATTAATACTCATACTGTCATCGACTGTTTGATTCTGTCAGCTCACAATTCCGTTATCAGATGTATGTATTCGTGAGCCTGTAACTGGTCCAGGGCGAAGGTGCTGTCTGTTCACCTTCACCCCAAATTCGCATCAATGGAGCCGTTGTCGACAGCTGCGCTGATTTTTGCTACTTGGGTAGCAATTTGTCCACCGATCTGTCCACCGGGGGGGGGGGGGTGCTTGCGTATCTCTGCTTCTCTTGCTAATATATCTGATGCATAGTGCCTGTTGCCGTTGGTTTTTTGCCTGCATTCTATTTGGACTTTGTTGCCGTCTGTTGCATGTCCTGTTTGTTCAGTCGAAATGTCATTGTGTGTCTGTGGTATTATGGCCTCCTGGTGTTTTATTCATATGCCCGCAGCAGCTCTGTCTGCTGGCTGCCTTGGGTTGTTGTGTTGCGTGGATAGTCTGACTCTAAAGTCTTGATGGTGTTTCGAGCTGCAACTGTTTTCGATCACTTTTTGGACCGCGTTCCTGCGATTCATTCTTAGTGTTTGTCAGCTGGTAGTCCAGACTCAATGGAAATTATTCAACTCTATCTGCTCGATGGATATTCATCTATCTTGCTCTGATACGCTTGTCTGCGCGGGATCTGGGCTTGCCATTGCATGTTCGCATATTGAATTCACTGCCCTTTTCTGTCATACCTCTCTGTTTGTCCATTTACTTTCATCTGACGATTGCATGCCTCTTACTTATCTCTCTCTTTGGCTGATTGTGTATTTGAGCCTTTGATGACCTTGGTAGTGTTCTGTTCCGACCTGTACTTGTCCTATGATACCTTTGCTTGGATCTTGCGACCAGGATCAATGCAATGCTGTGCGTGGCTGCTGATATCTGTTGACCGATTGTCCGTGGACCGCGAGTTGAGAGCTCGTGTGGCAAAGGCTAGTGTTGCGTTCGGACGTCTTGAAAGACGTGTTTGGAAGAACCACAGCCTGAAGCCGAGCACTAAGCTCTTTGTCTACCGCTCAATGGTGCTGTCTATACTGCTGTACGGCAGTGAAACGTGGACGTTGTATCAGCGGAACGTGCGCTATCTTAGCCGCTTTCATTTGCAATGTCTAAGACGCATCTTGGGTATTCGGTGGTCGGACATGATTCCGAACACTGAGGTACTGCGGCGAGCGGACATGAACGGGATGGAAGCCATGTTGATGCTAAATCAGCTTCGTTGGCTGGGTCACGTCCGTCGGATGGGCGATGACCGTATTCCGAAGCAGCTTCTGTATGGACAACTGAGATCAGGTAAGCGAAATCCTGGTGGTCAAAAGCGGAGATACCAGGATGCTGTGCAGGTGAGTCTTTCACGTTGTAAAATTGATTTCAGATGTTGGGAAGACTTAGCGTTGAACCGGACGGTCTGGAGGAATACGATTCGGACGAACGTCCGCGAGTTCAACGAGGAGTTATTACGCGGCCGAGAACGGAAGCGCGCGGTACGCAAAGGAACCATCGGTGCCATAGGTCGTGGTGACATGACTATGGCGTTGCGATGTGTGCGGCCGTGAATGCGCTGGCCGCCTCGGATTAGTAGGTCACCAGCGTACTCATAGTGCACCGTCGGCGAAGAGACGACGAGTACGATAGGCTGAGGTAGGTCATGACAGTATATCTGTCAGCATCTCTGTTACTGATTGCATCGACCAAGAATATGGTCGTTTGGCTACTAATCCGCTTCTCCTTTCAGAAACCTGGGTGTCTGCGGTCTTCTACCCATTCTTATCTTCAGCTTTGTTGGTGTATTGTATGATGAATGGTTTGCCTGTTCTTTTCGTAGTCCAATCTGAATTTTGTTTCTTATCTCATCCTCTCTAGAATGCACTAACAGTCACTCGTATACTGAAATGCTTCTTGTATTACATTTTACATATCTTTCTTCTCAGTTTAGATCTTGTCATTGTAGTCTCTCTCTGTTTATTTTCCGAGAGATAAGGGTTTCCTTTTCCTGCTAGCCATTCAATTGGCTAACCAGCATTGGCCGGCTGGACACAAAGGCCTCACTCACACACCTACTGGTCTTATTCCTTCGGGTTTACACCGGATACGTGGTGTGTGAGTGGAACCACAAGTGGTGCAGCGCAAGCCACTTGGGGTGATGGTTTGAAGCGCAGGCGTCCTCTGGCTTCGGTCACTGTGACAGGCTAATCCGTTTCGGATGCCGCCAACCGTGTGGTCCAGTTGATCAATTGTGTTTGACACATGTACCTGGAAGGCATGAGTAAGGAAGCGGTCATTTTCATTGTGAGTTGCTTGAAATCCTGTGTGGTAGTGGGACACTTGTTCTGCAATATTTATCTACCACTCTTGTTAACAGCTGTACAACAAGGTTGGCTTTCAACTTAGGTAAACTGTTAACACAACACTGTACAGATTCATACACGGTAATGAAACGTAATGTATGCATTCAGTGGTCTGGTTTCAGAGTGAACAAATACTATTAAAGTCAGTTATGCCCAATCGGCATAGCTGCTGGTAGATATTAACAATATGCGATAATGTTTGTGAACACAGGCTTGTTAGTATAGTTTTGGTTACTGGTACGGTAGGTGATGGACAGGATATAAACTGTGATGCAGTTCTATCCCCATCGTTGTTTCATATATTCGGTGATCAAACGAACGGTATGAGCAATTGACGGTCATCGACAAACGCATGGGAATTCTATTCGACCTTCAACGAAGAGTAATGTCAATCAGGCATAGGTCCGATCCGTGCCTGTAATGAAACCGAAGGAGCAGTTTTAGGTGTATATCTTGATGATGAGGAGTAGTACGCGCTATGTTACATCACCTTAATTATGAGTGAAAACGCACCTGACTCTGCGGGTACGTGAAGTGCAGATACGTTTTGGAAGGCACGCAAAAGTGGGTGACAGGATGTGCCATTTCATGGTCTAAGTTAAAATCACGTTGTAAATACTCACTCCCCTGAGGTCTTTGATGCCAACTGGTATTGACTCGATTATGGGAACACCCTGTGCATGCTCATTCAAAGTGGATCATAGTGGAAAATATGCATATTTTAACGTCCAAAACACTTTGATGCGTCTACCAAAGAGATAGAATCTAACGATTGCATTTGAATTGACCAATTGGTCGCACATATGTGGTGTGAGACAAGTCAACGTATGAAGTCAGTGATTGTAGCTTGTACTGTGTACACCTGTAGAGTCCACGAGGGCGACATTTTCCGTGGTGGGCGCATTCACCGATGGAAGAAAACCAAAGAATATCAGTAACTATTTGAAGATGTCTAGTTTGCTAACGTACGTTGTGACGACTGCTGAAGGTGATGTTGGCTAATAGCAATGGAATCCGCAACCCACTCACAAGATTTTTCGTTAAGCGGAATCTAAGGTATACTGAGTACGCCAACTGTTACCACTGGACTCAGAGAGGCCTTTTTCACAGTGTTAGGTACCATTCATGAACTGTTCCCTAAGTATTGATAAATGGATTGAGAATAACACAACGTTATGAGCAAGTTGTAATACTCTACGTTTCAACCACCTCGGGTGGCCTTCCTCAGGAGTGTTGTGTTATCAATAACATGTTAAACACGACGCCCAAACTGTTTGACTTCATTCGTACTAAATTTGGTGCGGATATCTTAGTTACTTTCGCCCTAGAAGTCTTAGTCTTGTGTGAGTAGATAGGATTCCACGGATAAAATCGTCTCAGATGGCGTCATCACGATTTTGTTCCGCGATATTGGCCTTGAGGGTGCAGTACTGGGCGATTGAGTTGGAGTGCTGAGCGAATTGATCTAGCGATTGGCTGTTCTCTAGTTTGGCAGTAGCTAGTAGATGCAGGGCGAAATTTCATTTTTATTCCGAACGTAAACACTCTGGAGAGTGGACATGGCAACTGCAAACAAGTCACACCTTAAGATGAGTTCGAGGATTCGTGGCGAGATGAAATTTATGATTGTATCCAGTCTGCTAGGCTGGAGGTGCTCGGTAGATGCTGGAGAACGTACGATACCAATAATTCTATTGTTTTGTGAAATCGGTCGCACTAGGTTCGACGTCGATGCTTACAGGGCGAAGGAGACGATCCACTGGAGCAATTGCTTGCGGAATGAATAAATTGATGCAAATATTAGGGCAAATGTAGCGAGGCGTCAGCAGGTGTGGAGAACAGAAAAGCCAGAAACGCAAGCTTTTATTCATTTCACGATGGGTATGATGGATAACGAAGGACGCGAATGAGAAAAAACAATAAATGTGCATATAGAGTGTAAATATAAAAAACGCGCAAAATTGTTACTACCGCAGTAAGAGTTTATGGTGAACTATTCAACAAATTCAGCACCAAAAGCGGTATATGTTAAAATGGTCAACTATCACTCTTTTGTGTTATGTCGTAGTCGAACTAGTAGTGGAATGTCTGCGGCACGCACAAAATGTTGGCATGGACTTCCTACAGAGTTGAAAACTGATTGGTCGCAATTATGTTGACGACCAAGTATTTTTGTTTTGCCGCTTTCCAAGCGGTTTCGCGCTCTGCTCAATACTCCGGAATGTGCCTCACAGCAAGACTGCTGCGTTTACTCAGGCTTACTGTTGGCCAACTAAGGGTATGGAGGTTGTTAGCCGACTTGTTTACGTCATCAACAGCGGGAGTTTAGGAAATGGAACAAAATTGGGTATCTCCAAATCTATGGCGATAATCGGTAATCTAAAGGGCCTGTTTGAAGCTTAAGGCTCGTGTATGTAAGACGACTGTGTTACGTCACGGCTGGAAAGCTTGGCTGCTCAGAATAGAAGACGCAAGCCGTTTTCAGGTATTTGGCTGTCGATGTTCGCGTCCGATTGTTGGCATCAGGTGACACCAACAACCAGCGAAAGGGGTAATTGTTCAAGTGCCAATCAGGTTCCTTAATTCGACCTTTAATAATAAGCAGACTTAGGATGTGTTAGGATATATATCAAGAATGCAAGCTAATCCTATGTCACCCTGAGTATTCTGCCGATTTTAAGTCTGGTTGGCGTAAGGTGCAGTAAAAGTCATAAAAAAGCTCTCCTGTTGTCGACATTTCACCCACACTCAACTAGGTTGTTTGTTTGCCAGCTGTAGGTATCTTGATTTTGATGTGGTGTAGTCGTTCTCACCAGTCTAGTTTTCTACCTCTTTTTTTCTTGACTTGTGCTTGCTGTTTTGTTTATGGTTGTATACCGGTTAAGCATCAGCACGAGCCATTAATGTATCATCGTCCTGATGATGATGCTGATGATGATGACTGTCCCGAGTGTAAATCATCCGCTGGATGTAAATCATCTGCCTATGATGACGATGATGATGTAAATCATTTTTAGTAGTGTTTACCAACGATATCGGGTCCCTCTTTCTGTTTCAATTTTTCCATAGGGGATATTCTGGAAGGTGCGCTGGAAAAATACAGTGAGCTTGGTGCTGAGTTTTTTTTGTGCAGAGTGGGAATGGCACGTTCTTACTCAGTTGATTCTCTGTTCACAAAGTTCTCCGAGACATTTTGCGTTCACACCACATTGTGACTGGTCACCCAACTTTCTTTCAACCGAATTTGTGCCTTGATGCTGATGGTTGTTGGCAGTCCGACTCGAATGTTGATAGAATTTAACTTATTTAGGCTGCCGGATGGTAGTCTGGCATCCGTAGACTCTTTGGTTGGCTGGTCGCTGATTTAACCATCTGGAACTAAGTCACAAACCGACAGGACTCCTTCCTTTACATTAGGGAAGTTTATGAGTGCACACTCTGGGTTGCACTTGATTAGCGCAAAACCTACCATGAGATCATAGTTCGAAGTCTGTAAACTCACTCTTTTAAAAACTGGACCAGGTGACGCCAGCCAGCTTCGTGGAGAAGTACTGGATGTGGATTTTCGATTGCACCTGAACATTCTTTCGTGAATTACAGCGCTAGTTGCGCAAAGTTACTCCCTTATGGAGCGCAGAGCGTCAAGCAGAATAGTATTCTATAAGCTGATTTGTCAACCTTTAGATTTCGTTCTCCAAAGAGTAGGATGGAATCATTCTGCTTGAACATACCTAGCATACCAAAAATTGCAAGCAGTTGGCAACAGTAGTTTATAACCGTGACATCAATAGTGTCTTGACACGCGGGGACAATTTGAAGGCGCAAATAGTCGTTTACAATTACTAGGTACTCTTTGTGAAAGCTTGACGGTAGCAATCCTTCAAAGTCTGAGCGGGACCTGAAAAACCTGCCTGGGTGGT
>LOND01009178.1:4471-18537 GCA_014220965.1 Paragonimus kellicotti | reverse complement strand
GTAGTTTGTACATCGAACGCGCAATACAACTCAAGTTTTTTTTTGTGAAGCACGTCTAGAAGCCGACACGACCAGGCAACTATTTCAGCAATCTATTTGTTATGGACACCGGAGCTGCCTAACTTATTATCGGTTACTTAGGCTGTAACTGGACTACGCCCTGACCTAGCTTGTGGACGAGTAACATCACTGTCCGTTTCGTCTTTTGTGAAGTTGGACCACCGATCAGCAAGCCGGCCTGCTTAGTCTTACGCTATACGGTCGAGAAAAAGTAACGTGTACTCTACTTTATTAACGCTGTAGATGAAGCGATATACGTAGATAACTACTCGGTTGTCCGTGCAGGACTTCCAGCACCAGTCCCATGAATATGAATGGGGCACCCGGCAGCACAAGCGACACAAGTTTGAACTCAGTCTTCCCCTATCTGCAAATGCTGTTTTGTCGGGATTCGTCTGCTAAAGTTGCACCAGTCGACAATCCTGACTGCACGTCCAGGACTGTGAGTACCCCAGCATCTCAAAACTTACTGAAGAGGTTTGACACCGCTGTGTCGACCGCGACTTCAATGTTTTGCAATCTCAGTGAGCCTACTGAAGTTGACACAGATCGAAAGTTCCTATTGAATTTCATTGACAAAAAGAGGGAACTAAGAAGATTGCCCGCTTTCTAGATGACAGCTTTTTGCGTACCATTCAAAAATCGTTCAGCTTCGTCCTGCAGGTACAGTGGACTTTTTCTAGAAACAAACGTTCCAAGCAACTTTGGCCTAACGGGAATTTAAGACTCAGTCCAATCAGAATAGCTTTGCGGGTCTCGACCAACAGTGAATAACTCAAGGAATTTGGACATCACTCCATGCAGCTGTTGGAATCAAGCAATTACGTTCGCTTCAGTTTATCTAGCGACGCTTAGTGGAATAGCCTCATACCCCCTCACAAATTCATGGTGTTTCGAATTAATTACACATCCAACACGGTCAAGAAAATCTGCTCCCAGTATAGGCCGGAGTGCACAGGCAGAAATGATGAACAACCGTTTAATAACGAGACGACCAACTCGGAGAGTGTACCCTGTCAGGACCATTACCTGATAGTGTTAATCCACCCGCTGCTTAAAAATCGAGTAAATACGATTCGGCGGTCTTCCATGGTCTTAGTCCTATTAATAAAACCGTATTCGTTGTGTCAGTCGAAAAGTAATTCCAGCTTCCACGAAGTTCTGCATTAAGCTGAACCGCTGTCTTCTCGATCGGACCAAATAGCGGATTCGGCGCCCCAGATAAAAACTGATTAGAACGATTACTTCAGACTGCCTTTCCTTCCGGGTGAGCATGCTTTCCGCTAGCAACCGAGTCTCCAGCATCCGCAGCGCACACTGTTGTGATTCTATTCCGAATTCAGCATCTTCAAAGCTGCGGCGGCTTTTTGCATTTCAAGTAAGTTCTTTCAGTTCATTTATTTCGTTTGTTCCGGCCCCGTTGACCGTCGGGCCACTCGATAATAGTTCCGGTATTCAAGAAAACAGTCCAGGGCTCTTGCGAAAACCATAGAGGAATTAATTTAATCCCAGTGATTTCTAGGACACTGGCATCCATTATACTTCGTCGACTCACAGCAGCTCGGGAGGCAAATATTAGAGAACAACAGGCAATGTTTCGCACTGGGCGGGAATGTACAGGTCACATTCTTACTCTACGTCAAATTCGGAAAGCAGGGTCATGTGTACCGCCGGCCAACAATTGCCATATTTCTCGACTATAAAGGTATGTTTGGTTTGGTGGATCGATCTGCACTTTAAGAGTCGCTTATACTCAGAGGTGTACTGACCAAGTATGTGAATATACTGCCTGCACTTTATTCCCATAATTCAGCTCAGGTTAGGATTCACGGTGAACTGTCTGACAATTTCAACACCAGGAGCGGCGTACGTCAATGCTGTCCACTTTCACCACTTTTGTTTAATTTTGTTATAGACGAAATAATGGAGGGCTGTTTGGGGCACTCATAAGATGCCGATGTGAACCTTCTTACATCATCATCATCATCATCATATCAGCCATGAGCCTGACCAAAGGTACTGTGGCTCGGGCTGCCGCTCACCTCAACAGTGACGTGGAATATCCTAGAAGAAAACGTTACTAAGGTTGAAAATTAATAGAAGTCTAAGCAAAAGAACTAGAAATGGTATGGAATGCAGGTACGCCATTGACTGCGACACGCCGCCATCTCGGATAGCGTCTCCAACCAGTGGTTTGAGTGATCACGAGGACCCCATCCAGGCAGGCGACACCTACCCACTTTACTCAGTGGAGCAGTCAGGGTTCTCATATTTCGTGACCACGTTGTCGCTTGACCGCCACGTGGTTTCACCCAACTGTTGGCGGTCTCAGTATATAATGTCCGGTATGGTAAACGCTCAGTTGGCATGCGGAGTACGTGACCTAACCATCGCAGGCTGTGCAACGTGAGTAGTTGACCGATCGATCGCGCATCCCGAGCGTTCCGGAATACGCGCCGGCGAACTGCCGTATTGCTCACGCGATCAGTCCACTTAATGTGGGCTAACTGGCGGAGACAACGATGGTCAAATACAGCAAGCTTGTTGATATCTTCCTTGCGAACAGGCCACGTCTCCGAACCATAGAGCAAAACAGAACGCACACAAGCATTATATACTCTTCCTTTCAGCGACAATCGAACGTCTTTCCGACGCCACAGATGGCGCAGGCTGGCAAAGGCAACTCGTGCCTTTGTTATCCTCGTTGATATCTCATCAGCAATATTACAAGCTGACGAGATAATGCTACCCAAGTAGGTGAAACTGTCCACAGTTTCAAGCTGATTACCTGCAATAAAGAAAGTAGGAATGGAAATGCCCCAGTCTTGAAGTAACACTTTGCACTTTGAAGGTGCGAAGCGCATTCCATACAAACCAGCCCGGTCATTCACCTTGTTCAGCATGGTCTGCATGTCTTCGGCAGAGGGGCTAAGTAAGACAATGTCGTCCGCGTACTCCAGATCGGTCAACCGAGCGCCAGGAAGAAGCTCAACACCAAAAGAAGGATTTTCGGTTTCGACGGTCGGTAAGAGCCAGTCATTCTTTTATCAAAATCTAGTGGCTGACGAAAGAATGACAACCCGACTTTGAGGTTGTCAATAGCTGGACAGAACTTCACTGCCCAAAAATATGCTTTTGATATGAAGATCGCAGCGGTACTGAAACTGGGAGACTTTGTAAACTATGTCAGTCAGATTATTTCTGCGTCAACCGAGGGCAAACGTTCAAAGCCAGCAACGGAATATGAGCCGAATATTAGGATCTTAGAGGAATACCAGCAATAGTTGGCGGACCGACGTTGCCATGTACAGACTGACCGTAAACCTTCAGGGTGAATTAAATCGGTGGAGAACACACGAAGGTAGCCTGCTTGTTGGACCACTTGGCTGCATTAACGTTGGTTCAAAATTCACAGTTTGTATGAAAGGAAGGTCTACGAACACAGTAAATGGGTGAATTTCACATGAAGCCGGAAGTACTGAACAGGAGCACTATTCCAGAAGGCCGCATACAGCACAACAGAAGGACGCGTTTATCTGGGCAATGGATAGCCAATTGTTGATGGAAAGCTGGCATCCGGAAGGCGAAGGTCACCCGAAATTGAAACTCATTCAGAGCACATTAGTCAGATTTGCTTGTGAACGGCGGTGGATTTTAGTGCGTCGACCGCAGGACAGAATAAGCTTGCTGTTAATACAGGCAGAATGTATAGAGATATTTGCGGAGGAATGTCATTAACTGAATCATATGGAGTGTCATCGACCTTATAAACGACTGAAACATACGGTTCTTTGACTATGAGTAGAAGCTGATATCATCACTTACATACTGGACGCCCAGCTCCTGAACAGCGGTAAGCTTTATTTCACCCAGTAAACTCCAGAAAGTAAAATTTGAGGACTATGGTCAATTGTCATGCTGGCCTTTTTCCAATTGACAACTTGGGGCAACCAGTATATCGTCGTAATGACAAAACCTTTCATAACGTGAATCACAGCAGTCGCTACACTAGGGCAGCCTGTAAGCACTGTGTACAACTCCACTTTAAAACAAACCGTTGTAGAACACGGAATTCCACAAAGTCGACGCGTTGAAACTGCTTGGGGTGACTGAGAGTCAGAAAAGGTCGCACAGCACCATACCATCTCCAGTCAAACGGCGTGACTGGAAAAACAATCACACAATTTAAGTGGATGTCAACAAGAGGAGGGAGCTGAAAAGAGATGCTACCATTGAGTCAATTGAGCAACCGCCCCTTACTACAAGGCAGCGGATGAATCACCGTTTGAAATAACAGGCCTGCCAATCGATCAGATAATTGGATATGTGGAAGGGTCAACGACTGAATCCACGTGAGGTTGGCTAGTTCAAATCTCACAGTTGCACAGAAAGCTGTCAAACAATAATCAGCCGTAAAGTTATTTGATCGAACTGTGTTTGAACCTGATTTGACAGTCAAGTGTAGAGATCGGCAGAGTTTAGGTGCATCAAGATCCGGATGTAAGGAATTTCCCGGAAAAAAATGAGCCGTGTGTGTTAGTAGAACATCGCGGCCCAGATCAAGTGGGCCAGCTATACGAATGGCATGATCCCTCGACTAGAACAGAACGCACGTCAGGTTTATCATCATCATTGCCAGCACGCCAGTCACTGGTAGAACGAAGACAGCGAGAACAAACTGGAGCAAACGTTTACGAATGAAGAAGTGTGATGAAGATCAGCCATCATACCGTGCCACTCGTGAGCAATCAGGCGATTCCACGTACTGAGATACTGAACCAGTCGAGCTGGACCACAAGAAGAAACGTTTGAAACACAGGCTGCGTGTGTTTATTCACTGACTAAACCAACTACGTGCCAGCTACATGCTTGGCTCACAACAAAAGTGCAAATTAAAAATCGGCGTTATATAAACAAAGTCACATGAATGGAGCCTGTGAAGCTTGACTGAAAAATGAGCTGGTACGCTGATTCCATCAAACTGTTTGTAAGGTCAGCGGTTCAGTTGCCCACAGGACGCTTGCAAGGCAGGTGTGACGATCGCTGCTGAAAGTTGCCCCTCACTGACAACCATTAATTCAGATTATCTACGAAATAACAAGTTTACTACCCACTGTTCACATAAGCTGAACGTAAGAAAAATTGATGAACAGTACAGTAAGGATACACATCACAATTTCATTTCTGTTTATAGTCACCATACTGGCAACCCAGAGATAAGGAGCGCCTCTACAGGTTGCTTTGTTGCAAGTCAACCTATGCCAAACCGTTTCATTTTTCGTTGCCACCTTTTTGACCATTTCTTGTTCTTTTTACGTGTGGTTATCGTATCCTGACTGCTTCATGTTTGCATGGTAAGGACCCTCCGTTGTACTATTATTCCGCTATTGCATACAACAGGACCGTTTGAATTAACCATGTGCTGCCAGTATTGTCCGGAATCAGATCGACCTGTCGAGCGAACTAACGAACGCGCATTCTGGCGCATGTGACCACCATATTTGTGGACGCACTAGAATGTTACGCTCGGAGCGTGAAGCGCATGCGGTGCGTGTGCATTAGGTAACTTTTCATGGCCATCAGGTGACCAGTGCTGTCTAAAATCAAGGCCACCAAATTCAATGACCACAAGCTAAACGAGATGAGAAAATTGATTGAGAATAACACAACGTTATGAGCAAGTTGTAATACTCTACGTTTCAACCACCTCGGGTGGCCTTCCTCAGGAGTGTTGTAATCGAAAAATTCGATTACAACACTCCTGAGGAAGGCCACCCGAGGTGGTTGAAACGTAGAGTATTACAACTTGCTCATAACGTTGTGTTATTCTCAATCCATTTATCAATGAGATGAGAAAAGGTTAACAACCGATTGCGACGAAATGAATACGATGATTACGGATAACGACGTAGTCCTTTTAAATTGAAAGCAAACAAGAAATGCTCGATTCTTGTGAAAGTCTGGTTCCTGATTAATTCAAGTAAGGCTGGAGTTAATATAGCAGTGTAGGATTGTGAGTCAACACTAAATAACGTTGAGTTTATAGTCAGGTCAGGTAGGGGTCACCGAATAGCCTTAGTAAATGCAGATATACCTCACCAGGGTATCAGTAATAACAAAACGAACAGATACAACGTAGTTCAGTCAAGCTACGATAATCAGGGATCGCACACACAAATGTTCACGGGTGTTGCAGATGACCGTCATAATATTCCAGTTAACCATTATCCGAGAAGTATGGGTGTTGTGGAATTGCACTTAAGCTTCTGAAGCGAGATCAGAGCTGTGATGGTGTTCATAGGACGACGGAGCTAAAAAATTGGATTCAAGATCTGTGTAGTAATGTCAAACGATTGCATGAACAGGAGGAAGAGAAAACCGGTGTGCACAAATTGTGTATTTTGCTGCAAGATCACTTTACTCAGTTTGGGAACCATGCGAAAGTGATGCAGAAGCGCTGTTGTACGAAGTGAAATATTGTTACTTATTAAAAAGCAGGAAACATGCTACATGTTCTCAACTAATTCATCAACATTTCGCTCAAATGTTTGGGTGCATATTTTTGCGCATTTTTCAATGATTGACTAGGACGAGAAGTTGTTGGATAATGGAAATCGGGCCAATTAGCGCACAGCTTACGGAAGTAGGTGGATTAATTGGATTGTGTCTTTCTTATTTAATTCGAATGCATCACGATCCACGCTGAACTGGTCCACTCCACCAAGATGCAGTCTCTAACTCTCCCATCCATAGTGTACACTGATAGCTGGATTAGAAATCTGGATGGGCGCTTCATGCGGCGAAGTAAGCCTGTGGACTACTGACTGCTCCGTACTCACGCGTTTGACCAGTTTTTTGATACAATAGTGAAGACTGAGGTCTTATCAGCCAATGGAACGGTGACAGTGGTCGATAGGACCACAAGCTACCGGAGTAGTTTTCAGAACTTGTGATTTTCTACAGCGTAGAGCGCGGACTGAGCATTAATCCTGCCATCAGTGTGGTGTCATGAGCTTCGTCAAACGCAATGTACTGTGATCGCTATAGCCAAAACCTGATGGAGATAAGACCTACATGGCTTGCTGCATCTGGGGACTCAAACACTAAGCTTCAGTTTGACAACATGGTCTATTCATGCTCGTGCACCGATTACAATCTGACCCATACATTTTTGCATTACGTTGGCAGACAATGAACAACTGTCATTTTCGGTCTACTCCCTTCGATCCTTCGCAGAACATTGACTGGTTTCATACCACATTTGTTCCATTATTTTGGTTTTTCCCCGGTCACCATTTTAAGTTGGGTGAAATACTCGCGCTGTATTAGAAGCTCATCTTAGTAGTAAACAAGAACATTGTTTGTAGGTCTAATCATGACGACTTCTTCATGCGAACTTTCCGGAATTCTTAGTTGATTTTCCAAAGAAATCCGAATACAAACCTGTAGCTTTCATATCATTCTTCGTGTGTCGTTGACAGTTTTGGCTCTCAACGTTTGGTTATGTCAATTTTGTCTCCTCCGGTGAATTAGATGGTATTATCACGATGGCAATGCCAAACGATCTGAGACTTAACTTAAAAAGTACACAGTGTCATAAATTAGCGCCCTTCTCGGCCAGTCATTGGCATCAAGTCGTAAAACATTTAAGCATTGCTATTGTTAAATTCGTTTGTAAACCAGCAAAACAAAATTTTCTCAGGTAGTGAAAAGAAAGCAACATGTACCCACAAGCAGGTTCTCTTTGTCATTGTGTTTGAAAACGCATGTTATTGTTGGGTTTGTCACACATATGGTTGGTCTGCAAACTGTTTACCTCTAACGCAACACCAATTGCTGAACATGGCTCACTTGTGTTAACTGGAAATTTTGCTAGCTGTGTGAGCAAAACTGTTTGTACAAACTCCTGGCTAGTTATTCCCAGGCGCGCGCGAATCCCTCGATATCGACTAACGAAGGCCTCATATCAGGCACGTGTGTTCACCACTTCCTGCGAATTCATGATCACCCCCACCTAACCCCAGTAGACTGTGATCGTACGTCTACGAGTTGATTGTATTGATCTTTGCATATAATTCGTGCAAACCTTTGTGCAGTTCTAAACGCATGATAAAAAGCGCTGGAAATAGCCAAATACGGTTTTTAGGCACAATGAACACCTCAACTGTTCACAGTCAAACTGGCAGGGATTAAAAACAATAAAATTCAACTATTCGTAAACGTTCGAAAGAATCCTTCAGAACTGGAACAGTTACATACATTTGAAGACGAGTGTAAACGGTCGATAACACAAATTATAAATGTGATGAACAATTGGATTTCGGATGGTCGATTTAGACATTAGTTTATTCAAACCGAACGAATCAGTCACTCGGTTGTGCATCCTGTAGTGCCACGATAAACGCTATTGAGTTGGAGGAATCGGAGAGGTGCAGGAAATCGTTATTTACGTAATAATAATTAGGAGCAGGTGGTGCGTTTTACCGTCAACTCAACACTCACAGTCATGCGCCAGCGTAGGCGATAGCTAATCATGAACACTCAGGTGTGCTGATGAAGTGTTTTGGATGGGGAACAGTGGGTCCAGCTCCACATCCGCTTGGACTACACTGCAGTCAGTTGGAGTCTCTCACAGGATAAACGTACGCCAGTTGAGCTGGCCAAGCACCGGTAGGCACAGCCAGACAATTTCGAACCAACACTGGTCTATTGCATTGATAGTGTTTTTGGCACTCCATTCGTCACGGTCATCCTGAATTCTCGAGCCAAACAGAGGTCGTGCCGAATCATTTCATTATTCACCAGGTTAACGATGTTAGCGGAGTGCACAAGACTGCAATATGATACCCGAGCTGGTAGCTATGCAGCTATTCTATTCGTTGCCGTCGTTTTACTGTGGCTAGCATTTTTCATGTTTACTGTCTTGAGTATGTACACAGAGTACGAATACAGTCATGCTTAATTACGTTTACAATTGTGAATTGAAAATCACTCAGTTGATTGTAGTATTCGCACCCCTATGAACCTTCCGTCAGTCCGTTTCAAATTTGGTTCTCGTTCGAGATTCTCAGTTCGTGCATGCCATTGTCAAAGCTAGAACTAGGACTCCAGTCACGCAAGGTGTAGGCGCCTTGATGTTGTATGTTTGAATATAGACGTAGCTATTTTTAGTAGTTAGGTCCCCTTTCCCTTCTTTTTTCTTCTCTCTTCCTATACAGGGTTTGCTTTTTTCTTCATGGTTGTGTGGCAGTTAAGCATCAGTGTGAACCACTGATGTATTGCTGTCTATGATGATGATGATGATGATGATGATGATGACGGGCACAACACACCGCTGAAACCACAGTCGAATGGGCTGGCTGTGTGCGAGGTGGAGGTGTACGCGCATTTCCAGTAAGTCGCTCGGCCCATCGACCCAATGTTTTGGCCACCACGGTCCACGATCGATAACACCTGGCTGTTCACACACGTCTCTGTAACCGTTTCAGCGCTTGAAAGGCAATGCTGTTGTAACGGGCAGTGTTAATGACCTGCAAAGAAGTGCTCAGCCGCGCACATCAACACATGACTGTTCTGCTAGTTATGTTCTGCAACGTGTAGGTTAAATCAAACAAAGGATTTACAGAGAACTTCCACAAAGAGTGGAGTATTCCAAAGTGGCCACAATCTTGAAATACAGTACAATCTGCCAGACTACGTTGCAAAGTATGCTATCGTTATGCCTAATGCGCATCTGTGAATAATGACTAAATGCATCACGCACCACGAACCAAAACTTTACCTTAGTGAGAGTCATCCAGAGTATGTTTTATCAGACTCCATGCTTAAAACAGAGCTGATAGAACACACTATTTATACAAATCTGTCAATTGTCGCTAGAAATGTGCTGTTCTATTGACGAGTCGGCATTATCGTCACGCAAAGATGAAAGAGAGCACTAGTACATAGACCATAAATCCCCGAGACATGGTGAAAACGCTATCCGTGGTTTTGCCTACAAAAAGTCATTCTCTTTAGCCATGACGACAAAACAAGTTGCAAAGTAATCTGTTAAGGTGTCAGATTAGCGGCGTTTTGTTCAATTACTTGCGTTCCAATAGTGTCTTCCGGTTCCAGCGTGATAAATTCGTTCAGACCAAGTTGTGCGCGGTTTTTGTCCGACAAACTGAACTAAGGAAAGCATGGTCCAACATGACTCAACATGACCAGATTCAGATAGATAGACAGACACACACACACATGGCTGGCGGCATCCGGTACGGATTAACCTGTCACAGTGACCGAAGCCAGAAGGACACATGCGCTTCAACCGTCAACACAAGTGAATTGCACTGCATCACTTGTGGTTCCGCTCACATATAACCTATCCAGTGTAAACCCAAATAAAAATACGACCTGTAGGTGTGTGAGTGAGGCCTTTGTGTCCAGCCGGCTAATACTGATTAGCCAATTGACAGGCTAACGCTAGCCTTCGCCATGCGAGCTCTTGACTCGCAGTCCACGGACATATTGGTGGACAGAGTGCTACTCAAGCAGCGAAAATTCGCTCGCGCTCCATTGACGCGAATTTGGTGTAAAGTCGCACAGACAGCACCTCCAGTCGGAGAAAGCTGAAAGAAGGAAAACGTCTTACCTGTGTTGATTTCCAATCCGAACTTGAATGACGCGAACACGAAGACCGTGGTCAGGCATTTCAGTTCTTTTTCGTTGTGTTTTGGACAGTGTGAATAGAAGCATGCGCATCGTTGAGGTATGTAACCGGGTTGGGGCGCCGAATCGTCGGATATTCAGCAGGCGCCCATCCGTCCGGTACTCTACCTCAACGCCGTCCTCCCCAGAGTCCTGAAAAGCAACTGTTATCATGGCAGTCAAATATAAACTAAATAGGGCTGGGTTAGGACACAACCTCTGCTTCACGCCAGGCGAAGGTACACTCGTGTGGGTCTACCACGCAGCACTAAAAGGGAGTTGGTTAGTCATACCGAGCCTCATGCTCGAGGAAAACCTGCTTGTTCATTTGTTTGTTTTGACAAAATGAAGATGCATCACATTTTATTTGTTCGCCATTGCCTGCACGCGGAATTCTCACACAAGCGGATTTGAAGATGGTGGCACACTGCGTAGCTTTTAGGATCTCACAATTTACAACTCACTAATACGTCTACATAAATAGAATCAACAGCCCTCTCATTAAAACAATTCAGAAGATTTTAGTGGAGCAGTCAAAAACGTAAATGCGCACGATTTATGGCCTGGCAAATTTCTCTGCATATTATCAAGTGCGTACTACAGAACAGGAGATTATAAAGCGGAAAACAGGGGTCAAATGTGAAACTAGACATATAAGGGAACACACGGTGGATCTGTTCGCTAATCAGTCACTAACATCATTACCATGGGAGTGATAAACTAACAAAAGAGTCTTTCTGCACACACAGAGGTGGACACCAACGTCTCAGAGCAACTGCCTCAGCATATCGTAACAACCGGGGCTTATCAGTTGCATAAACAACTGTGAATGCCTGCGTGGGGTCCACCTGGTGATGGCTCTCCAGGAGGTGACGAGCGATCGCCGATGCCGGTGGTTGTGTGGCGGTTGCTGGGTGCACACATGGGTATCGGTATGCATCTGCGTCACATGTTTCCTCACCCATGCTGGGATGTGCTCCGAGATCCGAAACTTCAGCTGCCGTTCCGTCATGCCAATGTAGTCGACCTGGCAACTACAGAAGACGTTAAGGTGAACGAAAACTTCAGAATGGATGATGTGCCTAGAAGCTTGTTGCACAACACTATATAACGATTTCCTCACAAATAGAAGTTCGTATTGCCGTGAAATAGAACTCATGGCGTGTCCCAGTAAATATGGTGAGATTGTTAGTCAATCTTCCACTAACCTGATTCATTAATGACTGTAGACTCTTATCGTCCATCGTTTGATGAAAAACTATTGTGACTTCACATTCTGTTAGGAAGTATCATATTTTACTTTTTTCCTTTGCGTTGGTTAATATGCCCTGGCACCTGCTATACAGTCGAGGAAATTATTAATAGCCACCTACTGTCGCATGTGAACCATGGTATCAAAAGCGCCGGGGCAATGGGGCCGGGTGTTTTGACCTGAACTGCGCATACATCCCTGTGCCAGCGAACACTATTTCCAACACTGTGCTTTCGCGTTTGCCAAATTGGATCGGTAAGGGGCTTGTTTTGGGCTAGCCCTTCCGCTTAGAATTCCCGTGAGGTGGTGTGACCTCTGGTTTTTGTTGTTCGGCCCTCTCCTATGGAACAATGCCGCACAGAGACGAGCACACTGCGCATGGTACCGTAACTCCAAAATTAACCTTAAGCAGCCGGCAAGAGCATACTCCGTTGTCCGACTGCTGTGATAAACCGACACCAAGATAGAACGCGGACCTAATGGCGCTTCAGACAACGCGGCGTCCTGCTTTACGATATGCGTACGATTGTCAATATACAAGGTAACAGGAATTCCGGAATGCTTACTCCAATTGGAGACTACTCAGAGCTCGATAGCTAGATTGTTTAGAGCATCATGAAAAAAAGGGAGCTGTTCCATGAATAAGCAGTAAGATGGATCATTGTTGATGATGAATGCAATGGTGCAATTGGGAATCATGTTTCTCATGCTTTGTTTCGTACCTGGCATGTGCGGAGTGGCTCGAACCCACACGTTCTGACTTAGCAGGTTTTCCACTGTTCAGTGAGCACTCTTTCTGGACGCCACTGACGAACTACGATTCGATGTGGTTGAGGCAACCTATCGGGTTGCCATGGTCGTGATTACATAATAATTGATGTGCTTGTAGATGTGTCTAGTCCCTGTTTGTCCCTATCTATATGATGTATATAACTAGCATGTTTTACGTTTGCGACTGATGAGAGTAAACTAATGTCACATCGGTAATGTAAAAAACCAGTTCTGTGACCAGCTGCTCACCACAATCCGCCTGACACCGCCCAGTGACCGACTGTTTCTCCTAAGCGACTTCAATATGCAGGTTGCGCGTTATTCCGCGGCTCAAAAAGGTATCCCTGAACTTCAAGGCATTGATTCAGTCAATGCGAACGGTGGTTGTCTGCTCCACCTGTGTGTTACTCATGAACTAATTAACACAAACACCTGAATCCAGCTGGAAGCGAAAGGCACCACAAGGTGAACTTATCTACGAAACGGTCATCACCATCTGGTCGGTTACGTGGTCGCACAACAGCACGATATTCACGAAGTGTACATCATTTGAGCTATACGTGAGGTTGAAAGCAGTACGGATCATAAGCCGGTGAATGATGAATCTTTTTTATGTGTCAGCCCGTTTACAAGAGATCGGAGGGCGACGGAAACTGGATGTTAAGTGGTTGCAGACCTTAAATTTGCGGTCTGCCTTTCAAAGTACATCCGTCTGCTGTCTCAAAGACGCTTCCGCATCCATTATATGGACGATATGTGACAACCTATAAAAGGGCAGGTCGCAGCACCACTTATCGAGACGATCGGATATCCAGTTTCAGAAACGTCCGAACTGACTCGTAGACAATGATGACATTTTCTGGAGCCTGATGTGAAAGGAGAATAAAGCGCTTGTTTTTTTTTCATTTTAGACCAAAACACTGAGGATCAGAAAGGGTCATACCGTGACGCTCGCCGCCAACTCTTTGAATAACTTTGTAGAATCACGAGCGAGTGGTGGAAAAAGCAAGTTGTGCTGATATAGGGCTATGCTGATAACTGGCAGCGCGACTGGTCCTGTGGTTTGTTTGAGGTGATATTGAGTCCGTCTATTCAGCTTGCCAAAACAGACTGGCGCTTTGCGCAGGAGACCCGAAAACATAATAAGGATTTGACGCAAACACTTTAGCAACCCAGTGAATCGATCTGATACCATTGACTAGTGGACAGTAGATGCCCTGCCACAACCAGCTACCAAAGATACGCTTTCATGCGCCTCAGACCTGACCGAAGTTCCGAAGACCATTGGATAACT
>LOND01009177.1:0-11438 GCA_014220965.1 Paragonimus kellicotti | reverse complement strand
AATAATCACAAAAGATGACAAGAGACCACATCGCAATGAGTTAGGGACATAAACTTGGAGTAACCGAGAGCGCACGCACCTGCGCGTGTACCCTTAAGTGCTATCATGAGCATTAGGATCGAGGTCAACTGGTGCCTAAACTTCGTTACAACAGACGAAGAACACTAGTTGCAAGAACAACCGAGATTGGTGATTGGAACAAGTATGAAAGATATGTTGAGTGACTTGAATGGTTGGATGTCATTTGGGGAGGGAGTTAGAAGAACCACTGCCTGGGCGCTGACTCGCAGTCAATACATACGATTACACAGACAGTCTTAGGTTTCACGAGTCTCATTCGATGGAATTCTGACAAGTGTAGTCGCGTTTATTCAAGAAGATACTACAAAGCCTATCTAACATAGGCCTTACCTTAAGTGAGGATATACTGGACAGTGTGGATGGCTAGATTCCATTCGAAACTGAACGAACACATAAACGTCAACGGAACCAAAAAGATGTTAGGTCTTACATTTCACTCAATGCCGTGTAATTAATCCATGAAGTTTAGTGAGACCAGCAGAGTAAACGGAACGATTTTATCTCCTGGGCGGAAAACAACACCAATGAAATAGCCATCTAACACTGTTGTCCCCGATGCCAACCACCGCATAGTTGTCTTGGAATGCAATGTATCGCACTTACATACTAGCTCACTGCCAGTGTATGAAGTGGGTTAGGTTAACGAAATTTATTACGCTAGGCGGTGATTAAACAAACGTTCGCGTGGTTGGATAACATGACAACAGTTTTTGTCATAAAAAGTGTTTCAGGTATTAATACCAGTGTTTTCTATCACATAAAGTATAACGTGATAAATGGACTATATAGTGACAGGCTAGCAAAACTTCAACATATAGCCGCAATAGTCGAGGCTAGGATGCGCACCGATGAGACAGTTAATTCAGGTTGTTACCAGTAAGTATCTACGAACTCTTGTACGAAGACACTGTGGTCCACGATTTGACCACTTTTGTTCGTTATGGCATGTATTTCCAACGCACTGTAACACGTTCAAAGATCCTTAATAGATAATAGTACTTTAGCAGTCAGTATTGAAATTCTACATTCAAACAACCATGAGAAAAATAATCCAAAGTTTGGAAGGCGAAGGCAGGAAAATAAGGAGATTTCACATAAAAACTTACCTAACTCAAAACAACCAACCTCACAACACATGTTTTGCAAATAAATAGCCGTACTGTAACTTAAAGTGAGAAGGTATCCCCAGAACGGTTCACACTAGTCTACTCCATTAGTTAGTTATTCAAAAACTCAGCCAACACTTACGTCGCTCAATCAGCCATCTTCAACCATGGACCTGTCTCTTATACACATTACAACTCAGTAACTAAACTCGACCTGCTGGTAGTTTTCTTCAATTCATTATGTTAAGCTATAGATTGTTAGCCTCGAAACTAGGGTCAACCGGCTGTGGGAATAGCAGAGTGCCCATCGAGGCAGATAATGGGAACTTCTAAACAATCCTAGGACCAAACCTGCCTTTCCCAATGAGGGCAAATTTAACGCTACAAATAGTCAGCAACCTGTAACCAATAACCCATAACCCTATGAAAACTCTCTGTTCATGAGGTTTCAGTAGTTCACCAAGTTTTTCATGTATTAGTACAATTCATTCATCTACAAACTCGCGGAATACAGTCAGGATCTACTGCCATCCAAACCGTAGTACGCATGAGAACGGTTCAAAACTGAAAATGTAGGCATGTGTATGTATGCTTTACACTTTCTTCTATTTCAACGTTTCACGCATCTGATGGAAATTAACTCCAGGACAAAAACGGCTGTCATCCTCGTAGTTGGGAAAGTGATTGGCACACTTTAAATCCAACACCACTGCTTGCCATGCCTACTCTACCCACGCCTTATGTGTGTATTTCAACCGACTAGTAAGATCGATCAATACTTCATATCGCGAATCCATCAGAGCGGCTCAGTGGGCTAAAATGAGATAAAAATTCAATCTACTTGAGCTCGTTTCAGAGGTTGTGTTTTTGGTCTTAACACCGCAAGATGTTGTGAGAAATGCAAAATCATGAGGGCTGGATACCGACAGGCTACCAAATGCAGCCCGGAAAACTAGACGGGAATACGTGACCGCGTGACTTATTAAACGGACTTAGTCAACAAGGAATTAGGGAGGGCTCATTCAACAGCAGCATCGTCGAATTAAGTACAACATAACAGTAGTCCGACTGGTGCTCAACCGCCATTACATACTAAACACCCAGGTATGTGAGTTAGGGGGTTTAATTGAACATACCGGTTAAGTTATTAATGACGATCCATTAGTTTTCTATAGACAGCAACTCGCACATTCTCGTGTGGGGCTGAAATGTCCCCTTGCAGCATAAAACCTTCTCCATTGGCTACGATCAACTTAATGGTATCCTTTGCTGTTTCGACTTAATATCATTAGTATACCAGTGCCCCTGTTATAATATTTTTCGGTATTCCTTTCATCCTTGAATTGACAAGTAATTTCAACTTTCCATTTCAAGCTGTCATGCGCCAATTGCTAGACGAATAATGCCATATCATACGGGCCTCTCACTCTTTCGCTTTTGACGCGAGTCTAACTGTTCCTAACAACGTATTCGTCTAACAACTACGTGATCGAACGTAACCTAGATCTTACAAGGCTTGACGTTTCTGAAGTACGCAGTCACTGGTTTTGAACGTTCATTAACTTCTTGTCATTCCTTGACAGTCTCAATGTTAACAAATTGACCACCCTGATCAACATCTTTTCCTCAGTCTACGAATATATCTTCAAATTTTATAGTTATGACGATGCAAACTCCATACTGCGGATCTCCATGTGAAGCCGAAGAACGAAGTATTCGCTCGTCACTTGTTAGCGACTTGTAGACAAGATGGACAGACATTAGACCAGCTTATTCAAAGGCTGAGGCCGATTGCGGAAGACTGTAACTTTAATGCCACTACAGCCGAAAAAACCGAGATGATGCAATCAGAGATGCTTTCATAAATGGTCTACGTGTAGCCAGATCCGACAGACTGTTGGAACAAAAAGTGTTGAACCAACTTTTAGGCCACCTTCAAACTGGCAGAAATGCAGCCCCAATTATACCAGTCCGCTGCGATTAACATCTACATGGCTGCAACAGAAGTCTCTGAAAATTCGCCGTCTCCTTGCTGAAGGAGTCGTCGAGCCTTCCTTTTCTTTTTGGACAGCTCAAGTCATGATATTCGCTAACGACGGGCACAAAAAAAGAATGGTTGTCGACTATGGCCAAACGATTAACAAATATACCCTCTTAGATGTTCATCTCCTACCCAAAATCGAATGCATCGCCACGTATGACACATACAGCAGTCTGGAGCTTAAGAGTGCTCAACATCAAGCTCCTACTCGGGAATAAGAAAAAAACCATTGGGGTCTGCGGACGTTTGTGCCAGTTTCGTCGGACTCCATTCGGTGTGACGAATGACGTCGCATGCTGCCAACGGACTACTGACAATACAACGTCACGCGAACGATAAAAAACGTCGTTGTTTACGTCGACAATATTACGATATGTGAAAGCAACTCCGCTGAAAATGACCTCAATTTTCTCCCTAGACATGGCCAAGAAATACGGACAGGCCTTCAGTGAGTCAAAAAGCATCATCACGCCAAGCAAGTCGAAGTACTAGGTTGAAGTGTCCAAGACTAGCATCAAACCGGATCCCGATCGCTTAAAACCCGTGTGAGAATCAGGCCCCAGTTAACTTGAAGTCCCAGCAACGAATATCGGGATTATTCGTTTACTATTCAGGATAGGTATTCCAATTCTCTGAAAAAATCCACAAACCTGGCAATCAACCAATGGGGGCTCGTCCTTTTTGATGTATTAAACTCCGTCACATCAATCTTGTATACTGCAACTAACGCTACATTACATGAAAGATCGTTCCTCTGTAACCGCAGGTCGGCATCCGGAACAACTTTTCCGATGTGGCTAATCAAACTTGGGCCGGTGTTGTTGAAAAGTAACGTCAGACAGTTCAACTATGATCCACTTTTCCAGGAAGTTGAATTATTTTAATGCAGCCCAGAGTACGCGTACATCCGCCTTCCTAATGGCAGGAAGGAGACGTTTCCGTTCATCAACCGACCCTCAAAGGAGAAATCATGTCTAAGAGGCACGTACAGGGATTATCGACATCCCCGATCGAAAACACCATATTTGTGCTCTCTAATCACATCCCTACCACGAAGCAACATAGCAGTATTCTTTCAGTTGACACACAATACTGAAGCATCTGCTGATCCACCCAATACTGATCATTCGCGTAATTTTTAAACGTTAAGCAAACGGAATCAGTGTGTAATCCATACAGTTTGAGAAATACAGAAGCATAAACCTAATGCATACTGACGCCCACTACCAAATACCATACCCGCGATCAGTGTCCACATGCTCCATCATTTCCCTGTGACCTGCCAATTATTGTCTACTCACATTTCTTAGCGGAGGAGACTGCTATATTTTGTGGTATTTGTTTCAATCTCGATTGGGCTACCTACTTACGCTCTCCAGTTCACCTGTCATGCCAATTGTTGGACGGATAAAGCTTATCATACGAGCCTCTCACTCTTCTGCTTCTGAGGTGAAGTCGTTGTTTTGCACTGTCGAATCTGACTGTTTGCCAAAAAAACTACCGGCTTGTATAGCGGCATAAACAAAATGTACGGTGAACTTTACCCCGTCTGTTTGCCAGAAAGTTGAAGTTTTTGTTTCGGTGTCAAAGCCGTAATCCGTAAGTCAAAAGATTCCCGGTTCACCTGTCCATTACGCCTTAGGTAACGTCTCATCAAGCTTAAAATTGGGTTCTCTATTAACGTTTAGTAAACATGCGAACATAGGGTGCCAACATAATCCTTATCGGCTGATCGTCGTCGGTGTTCACATCGGAAGCGAGAACGCATACACCCAGTGAAACGTAGGTCTACATAAAAAGATTAGCTTCTGTGGGTAACAAGATCTGTCGACCACTTCTGATCAACTGCGTTACTCTAACGATGGCTTTCGGGACAAATTAACAAAGACCATGTGGCTAAATGTGTGCGATGTACGTCCTCAGAATCTTCCTCTCTATCTCCAGCAATTTACTAATCAAACGCTTCAATAACTAAACGCCCCGCATTCAGATAACCCATCTACCAAATTTATCGTGAGCCCGCTACTGTTCAACCACTGATACCGACATGCTTTAGCGAAGGTTAAATCTGCTCAAGAGTAGCGTCCATCCGAGGGCATGATTAAGCCGTGGCAACAAACTTGATCAAGTGCATCATTTATGGTTTAACATCACATACTCAACAGAAAAAAGCTGTGGACTGAAAATGAATCGCCTCAAAATGTTGTGGCTCAGATGGTTAACTTCCTGATAAATTTCAAGAGGTATCGTCTGTTGGGGGGAAATGTTGAAGGCACTTTAGGTTGTTTAAGTATTTTACACTTAGTGTCTGATAACTTGACGGCCCAAACATATGCAATAAACAGCAATAGTTCCTTTAGTTGTCTGCGTACACATGGGTTAACTAAAAAATAAAAACAAACTCCAACTCTAACAAAGGCAAATTATCAAAGATCGCACATAATCAACACTGATGAGATCAAAATCATGCATTTCAAAGAGTTCAATAGGGAAGAAAAATTACCTTGGGGAGACATTAACAGGTTAACAGATTCCATAATGTCCAGGAATAACTCATTTCGTCTATATTTGATACCTTCGCGGCGCCAACCGATTTGTCCTGTGACTTGATTTGTAATTTGTGCTGTCTCTTCCCTGGTGGCTGATCTGGTGCCAGCCTGTGTTATCAAAGTCTTCAAACTTCCGGTATCGGTATTCTGGGCATACCCATAATCAATTACCTCTTAAACAATTGTATACAATAACGAAAAGTTGGTACCGTCTAAAATCTCATAAATTAAGACAAAATTATTCTTGATGTTTTCTTCCGTGACGCGACCAAAGTAATCTTTCATCACACACAGCACAGCATGCAGCAGTTGAAAAACCATGGCTGCATTAACATTGCGCCGGGCGACTGCACAAATCCAGATGTTGCCTCGTTTTACATGGAAAAAGCTGGTCCTGGCAATTATACTGATAGGCGAGCGAACTTGCTGCCTCGCATGGATTACATTCACTCGGAAAGCATCTGCCGCATTACGAGAAACATCATCCCGAAATATTCGGGAGATCAGTACCTCGCCTTTGTGATTGTAGATAAAGAGCCCGCCAATCATTGAAATAAAATTTCGTCTCAACCCAGTTCAAACACACAAGTCGTTGTGAACAGCAACCAAAAAATCCGGTTTCCCACGTCGATAAGTAACAGACCTCAGTACAATGACTTCGAAATTTTACCAGTCGATTTGGAAACCTGCGAATAAAAAACAGAACTATGAAATCAGTCAGGTGGAAGATCATGTACGACTTAGCAGGTGATGCACTGAAAGTAACCAATTCCTTGTACAGCAAACCTATGTGGCCGTCGCGTTCTATGTTCTTTTTGAAGAACCATCTACCACCCGACCTATACTGCTACCTTGACGAGGTGGTCGGGCTTGTGTGCTGTTTTGATCCGGCGGGCTATGCTGACTAGGACTCCGGTCCTTCCAGGTTCAACCCTGTCAGACAGGCCGGGAAATAGCAGAAATTATCGCTCTCCCGACAGTGACATTACTAACCCAATACGACTTTCTCCTACTGTTTTACCCCCATTTCTTCTGCCTTCCATGTGCCTTCGGGCGATAATTGTTTTCTGAGGCCAAGACAACCGGTAAACATTGGCGCCTTCAATGTCCGCACTCTCCGACAAGTCGGTCAGCAAGCTGCTCTGGCTAGTACTCTGGAGCTTGATGTGTGCTGCGTGTCGGAGACACGAGTCTATGATTGTAGCAACGTTATTTGAAACCTCTAGATAACTGTCGATTCAAGCGCTTCTCTCTCAGGGTTTCTGGTGACGCCGAAGCTGAATCTCGTGGTCAAGCTGGAGTGGGAATCGCACTGAGTTCCAGAGCAGAGCAATGTTTGCTCGATTGGATCCCAGTGAACAGTCGCTTGTGCGCTGTCAGACTCAATACATCGGTAAAAGTCTGTCGACGCAAATCAGAAAGACGTGTATTCATTATATCGGCGTACGCTCCAACAGACAGCTGTTCGGATGATACCAAGGATGCGTTCTATGACGCCCTCGTTGACCTTCTGAAGCAAACTAAACACTCAGACATCATCATACTAGCGGCGATTTCCATCCCCCTCCCACGAGAAGTAGCTGGAAGGTATGTTTGGTGTCCGGGCACAACGCACTGACAATGGCGACAGACTGCTGCAGCTGTGCGCATCCCATGGTCTCTATATTTCGAGCACCGCATTTCAACACAGGAAGACCTCCGTGTGCTTCTCAGCCGTGGACACAGTTGGATCATATAGCAGTCAGTTACAGGTGGCGCCACTCTGTTAAGGACTGTCGTGCCTTTTGGAGCAACCACCTGGACTCGGACCATGCTGTTGTGCGTGCCCGTTTTGTTTTGTCATTTGCCCAGAGGACATGCGCTCGTAAATGCAAAGTAATTAACTGGCATTCGAGCGATGAGGGTGTAAAGAACGCTTACCAGAAGGCGTTGGTGAACAAGTTGCCCAGTTCGGAAGTGGATCCTAACGAACACTGGGAACAAATCGCTGCAGCTATGAAAACATGCTGTGAAGAGGTATGTTCCGAAGGAGCTGTTCAGTTGCGACAGAACTGGATTTCCATCACCTCATGAACAAGCGTCGCTCGATCCCACCTGGTTCTGAATATGATGACGACCGTCGAGAACTTAAACGCAAGCTGACTAAAAGCTTGCGCAAAGACCGTGAGCACTACTTGGTCGAACAGTCGAAAGAGATGGAAAGAGCCTTTTTATCTGGGAATTGCAGAAGGCTTTTTTCCCTGATCCGTGGTTGTACTGGTCGTCGAGTCGGTGTAAGTGAGACCATATGTGAAAAAGATGGTTCACTTATCACCAATCAATCGCGTCGACTTGACAGGTGGGCTGAACATTTCGAAGAACAGTTCAGCTGGCCTCAACCAGACCATGTGGACGACGGGACCCGAATGGTCAGTTATTGCGTTCCAGACGGCCCTCCGTCGGAAGCAGAAGTGGTCCTAGAGCTCATTATTGAAGCGTAAAGGCTCCTGGACAAACTCCCTCCTTCTTGTTTCAAGGATGGCGGGGAAAGGTTAATATCAGAACTGACTAAACTCCTCCAGACGATTTGGGAGACTGAAGAGGTACCTCGCGATTGGTGCTTGTCAACAGTAATTCCCGTTTTCAAAAAAGAGGCCCGAAGTCTATGTGACAACCACAGGCATCAGTTTGGTATCTGTTGCTTCCAAGTTACTCACTGGCCTCATTTTACGTCGGCTCACTAAACCCAGAGAAAGCCAGATACGTGAAGAACAGGCAGGATTCCGATCCGGTCGAGGGTGCGTTGACCACATTTTTACCTTGCGACGGATCTTGGAACATCGGCACTCTTATAGGCAGCCGACGGTGGTCTTTTTGGACCTGAAGGCTGCTTTCGATTCAGTTGCTCGTAACGTTCTCTGGAACTGTCTTCTTCGCAAGGGAGTACCAGGGAAATACGTGAATCTGTTGAGATCACTGTATGCTCACTCTGCAAGCAGGGTGAGGGTTTATGGACAGCTGTCTCGGGTTCATCACTTCTAGTGGTGTTCGTCAAGGGTGTCCGATTTCCCCTTCTTGTTCAATTTTGTCATGGACGACATTCTGGAGGGTGCGCTTGAGGAGTCCAGTGAACTTGGTGTTGAGCTTCTTCCTGGCGCTCGGTTGACCGATCTGGAGTATGCGGACGACATTGTCTTACTTAGCCCTCTGCCGAAGACATGCAGACCATGCTGAACAAGGTGAGTGACCGGGCTGGTTTGTATGGAATGCGCTTCGCACCTTCAAAGTGCAGTGTTACTTCAAGACTGGGGCATTTCCACTCCTACTTTATTGCAGGTAATCCACTTGAGACTGTGGACAGTTTCACATACTTGGGTAGCACTATCTCGTCAGCTTGTAATATTGCTGATGAGATATCAACGAGGATAGCAAAGGCACGAGTTGCCTTTGCCAACCTGCGTCATCTGTGGCGTCGAAAAGACGTTCGATTGTCGCTGAAAGGAAGAGTATATAATGCTTGTGTACGTTCTGTTTTGCTCTATGGTTCGGAAACGTGGCCTGTTCGCAAGGAAGATATCAACAAGCTTGCTGTATTTGACCATCGTTGTCTCCGCCAAAGCCCACATTAAGTGGACTGATCGCGTGAGCAATGTGGCAGTTCGCCGGCGCGTATTCCGGAACGCTCGGGATGCGCGATCAATTGGTCAACTACTCACGTTGCACAGCCTGCGATGGTTGGGTCACGTACTCCGCATGCCAGCTGATCGTTTACCGTACCGGGCATTATATACTGAGGCCACCAACAGTTGGGTGAAACCACATGGTGGTCAAGCGACAACGTGGTCACGAAATATGAAGACCCTGACTGCTCCACTGAGTAAAGTGGGTAGGTGTCGCCTGCCTGGATGGGGTCCTCGTGATCACTCAAACCGCTGGTTAGAGACGCTATCCGAGATGGCGGCGTGTCGCAGTCAATGGCGTACCTGCATCCATACCATTTCTAGTTCTTCAGCCTAGACTTCTTTTATTAATTTTCAACCGTCCTAGAAGCGTCTTCTTCTAGGATATTCCACGTCACTGTTGAGGTGGCGGCAGCCCGAGCCACAGTACCTTTTGGTCAGGCTCATGGCTGATATGATGATGATGATGATGTACCCACGCATGCATTGCTGCTTCCCGAGTGACAGTGAAAAACGGCCGACCTACCTGGCAATGCCATTAGTTCTCCCGGTCACAAAATGTAGCAGACCTGCTTGCGTGCATCTCGCAGACACAGGAATCGCACACATACATACACGTATACTCCCACTTTGCACATTTATCTTGGTCCAATCCTGGAGGATCCCGGCATCCTTTAAGTGGCCTTCTGACAAGTTTCATTCAGCGCACTTCAACCTTTGGTATGACAGCTTCCCACCACACTCTAAGAATGGCAATACGATTCTGTCCCTCTCCCTTCAAAAAGTAAAGATCTTCCGCAAGTCTATTCAACGAAAGGCCACAAAAGAAAACACAAGTCAACTTTTACGAAAAAAGGCCTAGTAAATTTAATGCACTCATTCAGGACTATAAAACTGCGGATTTTTTCGTTTGCTTTGCTAATATTCAAATTCTTTAACTACCATGCAGAACTGTATTTCAGCACTTCTGCAAACACTTCGCTGGAAGGTCATGCTCCCAAACTACAGCTTCAGGATAGTCAATCTGAATGTCGATCCGCCTTTTTATTGATGTCTGTAAAATTCTGAACTCTCAATTACGGCAATACTTTTTTCAGATCCCGTTGACTTTCAGATTAGCTTTGCATCTATTTTTCACAGCCCACATATTATACCTGTTTTTCGCTTCATATCGTCCGGTGTCTTGTGACCCAGTCACGACAGGCAACATTTAGAAGCCCAGTTCCCTGCCTTCATCACCGACCCATTTAACTCACTGATCCGCCAAAGCCACGTCGTTTCCGTGCAGATGTTTGTTGAAACACACAAACCGGCGGCAAAGTCTAAATAAAATAATTGCAAAAAAATACGACTTCAGTAGATCCACCCATCATCATCATCATAGACAGCAATACATCAGTGGTTCACACTGATGCTTGACTGCCACACAACCACGGAGAAGAACAAAGGAAAAAAAAGAAACTTATATAGGAAGAAAGAAGAAAACAGAGGAGGGGAGGGAAGTGGACCTAACTACTAAAAATAGCTACGTCTATATTCAAACATACAACATCAAGGCGCCTACACCTTGCAAACAAACAACCGAGCTGTAAGTGAAAGTAAGGCGTCATCAGCAAGACAGCTTCCTTACGGCTTTCACTGCCCCGCATCATTAAGTGCACTCACTTCACAGACAACTCGGCCAAACAACGACAACATTCACGCCACTGAGCTCGATTAGCCGCCATCTCACCTAACGTCTCAAGCCACCGACTCTGTGAGTCGCGAGGGCCCCAGCCCGGGAGACGAACCCGACCTACAGTGGCCAACCCCTTCGTGAACGATTTCATTTGTCTACGCCAGGTCATCATCTGTCCACCTCGCACCTTGCGCCAGTCGGCCGCAGCGTCGGCAAACAGTGCTCGGTGTGGCAAACGACTAGCTGGCATCCTTAGTACATGACCTAACCATCTAAGTCTGTGCAATGCGACTGAACAAAAGAACTCGTTTGACAATCACTACC
>LOND01009174.1:0-14483 GCA_014220965.1 Paragonimus kellicotti | reverse complement strand
ATGCACAAACCGTCACACCGCATCAAAGTCCAGTCGCGTGAGCGCGATGTAAATGAAAAGGTCAGGGTCGGGCTTCTTCTGCAGTTACGCGGAGGTCGTCAGTGAACCATATGCAGTCTCGTTGGAGAAGTATGGGAACGGTGCCAAGTCAGCAACATGCGTTGTTGAGCGGGCTCACAACAGTACTTTATACTTCAAAGCAGGCAACTGTTTCGCTGATCTATCGTGAGCTTTTTTGCTGGTTGATCGCCTATGAGCGTCCTACTGTTGTCATTGTTTGGTGCAGTTATCCGTTGCTAAAGCATTTTAACTTATTGTTTTTTTTCCTGCTTACTTTTGCTTGCAAACTCATTCTTCCATTTTTAGGTATCCGCTCATTGTTCGCTTGACGATGGCAGCCTCTAAAGGTGCTAACACTTATAACCGTCAAAACTGGGAAGATTCTGTGAGTTTCTCAGTCACTTGCTTTCGGCGACTTACTTCTCATCTGTTAAAATAAGATTTTTGTGAAATGAATTTTAATGTTACTCGTTAGTTTGGGCAGTCAGCTGCTAGAAACAATCAAAAAATGTGGTGACGAAGTATATTCATCGTGATCTGTGAACAAGCCGTTGATCTAGTTCAATATTTTATTATGCATGTTTTTATTTACTAAGCACTCACTTTTTTTCTTCATTATTTATTGAACCAGATGTGCTTACGCTTTGCGGCTATTTTGATTCATAGAAAATTCCCAAGTAATGTCTGGACTCGTGTTAGTGTATGGGCCTTTGTATCCGTCAGTAGTCAAACCTGTTTCGTTTTTACAGAAGAATGATCTGCGGTGTATGTCTAATCTTTACATTATATTGTCTTTATGAACTGCTCCCTCTGTTGTACACATCGATTTGTCTACTATTCGCACGTTATAATCCAGGGAAATAGTGGTGGCTGCATCACGCGGAGTCTTGTTTGGGATTCTTCAGGTTTTTAATTTGCATGTAAATGCTACTAAGTTTGTTGATTCCAAAAACACCTGAACCTGAAAAGTACTTTTTGTTCACCACTATCGTAATCGAAGACCGTATGCCAATAATTGATGCCTAAATGCCGTACAACGATGCCAAATATGCACCTACTGTCTTTTTAAAAAAGAAGAGAATAGAGATTCAGTGCCTAAATTCTGTATGTGAATTGAAACGCTTGACATCACGATGCTTATCATCACAAGAAACAACGGAATTTCAAGTAAGGGTATGTAGCCTTTTTTCGCCTTGTATAATCATTGCGTGTTAAAAGAGTTACTGATCGCCTGGCTTCATAACTCGTGTTTGTTCCGCAGGTAACTGACAACAGTAACTGTCATTAAATTCCGTTAGCTGTCATCTTCCCTAATGCTGCCGGCCGCCTACTTTGTGAGTCACGGCGCCCCCAAATCCTGAAGTGAAACTGACCCACGATAGTTAGCTTACTGGCGATGGGCTTCATTTATTCGTGACAAGTCATCGTTTGCCCACCTCAAACCTCATACCAGTCGTCTGTGGTATCGGCGAGAAGCATACTGGGTGGCAGATAATTATTTGATATCCATAAGAGATGCTCTAACCACCTTTATCTGCGTACTTCTTTAGATTGAGAACATGAGGTCATTGAATCATCCTTGCCAAGCGTCCCCTTTTTAGCCTCATCGTTACATACTCGGTGCCAGAGACTAAGTACACAACTACCGAATCAGACAATTTGATACCGTTTAAATTTCTCCATATTAAAAAAAAATAGAGTATAGGGTATGTTTTTATAGTGAAATAAAACTTCAGTTCACTCACCTCCTATTGTCATCGAGATTGCCAACTTGCGTTGATATTCCTATCTTCTACTTTGTATAGATCAAAACTTGTTTTGGGGTTCTGCATTTAGGTTGGTTGGTACTACTGCTATCCAACTCGATTACGATCCATTCCGCTGTCTATATGAATGTAAAAATTAACTTGAACCTAATTAGAGTTATCATATATTTGCTGTTAAACCGATCTGTTTTTGCCTCTACCACAGTCTTTCCCTATTCTTTGTGAGACCTGTCTGGGACCGAGCCCCTTTGTGCGAATGATGAAAGAACGTTACGGAAAGGAATGCAAAATTTGTAATCGTCCTTTCACGGTGTTTCCGTTGGTGTCCTGGTCCGAAGGCCCGTTTCAAGAAAACCGAAGTTTGGCCAGAGTTGTGCCAAACTGAAAAATGTTTGTCAAGCTTGTATATTCGATCTCGAATATGGATTGCCGGTTGAAGTTCCGTGACAAGGCATTACGTCTGTCTCAGCAGCTCCCTAAAAATGACGTCAATCGCGAATATTTCCATCAGCAGATTGAACAAAGTTTGGATGCCGATGGTGATATCACAGCCCCATATGGTGGCCACCAGCTAATAGGGAAAGCACTGTCTAGCACAACTGCGGCCAGCAACTCGAGTGGTGGCGGAGGAACCGATCTTCTTCTTAGACTCGCGCGGACAGCGCCCTATTATCGACGCAATCGACCTCATATCTGCTCATTTTGGGTGAAGGGTGAATGCCGTCGAGGCGAAGAATGCCCGTATAAGACATGAAAAACCCACAGATCCAGACGATCCACTATCGGACCAGAACTTGAGAGACCGGTATCACGGTCATGATGACCCAGTTGCATCTAAGTTGCTTTCAAAGTACGATAGCATGCCAAAATTGATACCTCCTGAAGATCGTACCATCACAACCTTATACGTTGGAAGCATCCCTGAAGGCCTTACGGAACGTGATTTGCGAAATCATTTTTATCAATTCGGGGAGCTGCGTTCAATTAACCTTCATCCCAAACAGCACTGCGCATTCATACAATTCGCCACACGCGGTGCTGCGGAAAAGGCTGCAGAGCGTACTTATGAAAGGTTGATTTTAGGTGGACATCGATTGACTGTAAACTGGGGTAAATCACCCGCCGCACTTAACGCGTCTAAGACTACTGACTCCGGAGATATTGGAAGTCTGCCTCCTGTTCCAGGGTTACCGTTGCCACCCGCTATTCCACCGACAACTCTGTTTGCAAAAGGCAATACTGCTATAAGCAGCGGATTTTTCTTAACCCCCCCTCCTCCACCGCCACCACCGCCACCACCACCAGCCGAAGCCGGTTCCGCCGAAAATTCAACCAATGTTGTGCCACCACCACCACCACCTGCATCTTCCGCTTCCGAATCGCGGTCGGTGCCTTTTGTACAATTGGCACCATCGGTGGTTGACCCATCACGTGGAGGTAAACATCTTAAATGTAGTTGCTTTATCTTCAGATTCAACTTATACCTCACTTGTTTTTGTTCGAGTTTGCCTTTTTATACTCTTGGAATAGTCGTGACAGTCGTTGGAGTTCAAAGAGAAGAAGGTGTGCAGTTAAAATGAGTTTGTTCACCAATTTCCGTGGTTTCGCATTAGTGAGTATGTCGGCTAATAATGCAAACCTACTAATCTGTCGTTAATTGCCCAACTTTCTATATGCTAAGTCTTCAGCTTCTGTACAGCAGCATATATGACACCATACTACACGCCAGCGTTGATGTAGGCCGATCACAGTCAAGTTGCCTAACCCTGTACAGGTGCATTCGCGGTAGTCTAATCTCGAACCCGAGTAAATCAAGATATTTGTAGGTACCAAATTTATAAATCTGCCGAAAGCTGTCGATGTAAATTGCTTTCGTCGGTGCGTTTTGGAATTTGTTTGTATTCATAGACATATCTCGATGCATTGAGTAATTTTCAGAGCTGGTGTAGGCTGAATCTTTCGCTGTTTTTTTCTTCCGTCTGTTTCTAGCATATCTTTTGAGAGCGGTATTAACTGCGTGTATTTTCCTCTATCGCGCTCAGATCACACATTTTGAGCTTAGTATACTGAATAATTGAAGTTAGTGAGTGTCATCTGTTTTGCGCTGTGCTATTAGAAACGTCTTGAATTCTGGTAAATTGAGGGTTCTTTTAGTTAGATTTCGTTCGCGTGATAATTTATTTGGCCACGGCGATAAATGTTACTACCCAACTCATGTGCCTTCGTTCGTGGCTGAATTTCCTGCAGGGCACCGTGTTTAAGAGGTTTGGACTGTATGTATTTTTCCTCACAGCCTCTGTTGTGACGCTTGGACAAACCATGATGGGGAACTTTTAACTCGCATACAACTGTTTACCCCGGCCTTGTCAATTATTTTATTTCGCGTTTCTTCCGATACGTTTTCATTTAGATCTCTTCCTACGTGGTCCACCTCCGCCGCCATTACCAGCTGCTCCCCCTCCACCACCCCCTTCATCCCTTCAATCGATATCAATTGGTTCTCTCCGAGCTCCGCCACCACCGCCACCCCCTCCTCCCATGCTAGCTTCGGCGTTGGCTGAACATTTAAAAAGCAAGACCACGTCACCTTTTCCTCCACTTCCTCCTCCGCCTCCTCCACCACCTTTGACAGGATCTGCCAAATCAAACGTAGAGACCGACGATACCACTTCGGAGCGTACCGCGCGGTCCACGGATTCCGTGTTAGGTATTCACTATCCGAGCCAGAACCCTCAGCGTATGGGAAGCGTACCGCACACCCAAAAGTTCGAATGAGTGATCGGTCACCGATGTGTCTTATTCTGTCAATTTATTCCATATGGTTGTTTTCACAAAAGCAGTATGTTCATTATAAGTCATGGTTGTTGTATGAGCCTATCAGTGAGGACTTTCACGCCTAGTGTATCCATCCTTACCATTATACATATGCTAGATTTAACCATGGTCTCAGCGACCGTAGATTTTGAAGTGGTTATTTCGGATTGTGAGTCCCAGACGTTTTGCCGAAGTTTAGTTCTTTCAAATTTGTTTGCTGCACCATCTGTAATACAATACCAGTGGTCAACGCTGACCTTGGTGGATTCTCCCGTTAGCTGCTTTAGAACTCTTGCCGGGGCAGTCTCTCCTTTGTATCAGTCGGTGGACAGTGGAATTGGTGGGTAATTGAGTCCAAATGTAAAATATGGATTCCCGGCGTAGTTTCGTAGTTCGACATATAGAATGCATGTCGTCTCTATCGTCAGTTGGAGTTTAGTCGAGTTTTTTTCCCCGGTCCAGACTTCTAGATTATCACATATGCCACATTACTTGCCAGCTGTACAGACTTATTCCTCATCGTATGCATATGTTTTCTTGTTAGACTCAGCTTTTGTACTTCATCAGAGCAGAAAGAAGACATATGTTGCGATATGTTAACATTTCATTTACTCTCATCAGTCGCAAACGTAAAACATGCCAGTTATATACATCATATAGATATGGACAAACATGCACTAGACATTTCTGCAGGCACGCCAAGTATTGTTTGATCCAGGCCATGGCAACCCGATAGGCTACCTCAACCACCTTCGTGTTCATAACGTCAGCTAGTAAGTTTGCATAAGTGTCGCTTCGCAGAGAGCCAGTAACTTTGTGTTTCGCTACGCAATACCATCCTGAATAGATTCACTGGATCAACTTGGTGACCTGTTGTTATTAGGCGTTTAGCGATTGATGTTGCATTTCGAGCAGTCAATACACCAAGTTGAGGCTGGTGTGTCATCAGTTGTTTCTGGTTTGAGTAAGCAAAATGTTGCCATACCACAACGTATGTCTTCTTTCTACTCTGGTGAGGTTTTGTAGTCGAAACCTACACGCTTAGTGCTGTGTTCTGTTGGCGTTCCTTCAACTTTCCTGCTCCACCAAACAATCAAGTGTCATGTTTGATGTCCATCAGACTCGATACACTTTTCCTCATGCTCAAATTTAGGGATGGATTTGGTAGTATGGAAGGACGTGGTAACCTCGAGTTAGGGTTGTTTTACCGACTGAACAGAGACAAATTTCGGGAGAAGCGATTGTGTCAATGAAACGCTTGTAGTCACTTAGCGCTGACGATGCGGACCGTCTGTTATACGACTGCGGATTCGAGTCCCGATCACCGTGGCTGCTTCTGTCAATGTTTGGACAGCCTACTAGTACCCAGCCCACTTGCCACTTCGTATGTCGCATGACAATGCATACCTGATCATGTTAAAACTGGTATCGGTGTTTGCTTCTTAAAACTTGCCACGTAAAGAATAACAGGATTTTTTACTGTTCGAAGAAATATCTCAGTCATCTCTTCTGCGGTTACTCACTTGAGTCGAAAAGACCAAAAAGCAGGAAACCAGGGAACAATGTAGTGCTGCTTCACCATAACGGTGATTAGGTCATCATGGAGAGTGTGACCGTACTTGACTAGTATTTTTAAACTTCATCTAACCGTCGTCTTGTCTGCGGAGTTATCCTGATCGAACAACCGATGAAGGATGCAGTATGATGGGGCGGACACTGCAAGACAAATCGATAACTTGGAATGGGGAATTCGGTTGACAGCAAATCCCTTGACTGTCAGGAGCATTAATTCAATAGTCTACGATGCGTTATAAGTAATTTGCATTTTTGTACCTGCACAATTTCGCTGTCGAATTGAGCACATAACGGCAATTTGTGTGCTGTAAAAAGTGAACACAACATTTGTGCCCTGCTGAAGCTGAGTATCATTTCAGCAATATCTAAGTATATCAACAAACGACCTGAAGCTGCCATTGCACTATGCCTGAGATTACACCAAAGGTGTTTTCCCCAATATTTTTGATCCGAACGATAGTGTATCCGATCTTCATGTATAGCTTAGGGATTCGACCTGAAGACTGCGTAAAATGAAAATCGAGGCACTTGGTCAAGTGGGATTGATTGCATTTTGCCTCCTAACTTGTTTTTGAGGATTTGGTCGGGGCACTATTGATCCCTTAGGTTCGCGGTAAAAATAAGAAAAACTTCGATTGGGGACATCGTAACTATGATGTTTGACCGCTGATCACACGGTTTTGGATTCTAGCCTCGATTATCACAGTGGTTTCTATCTGTCAGTATGTAGCTCCCATGCGGTCTTGCGTTTCACATGGAAGCAAATGACATGCTGAAAGTTTGAGATTGTTAACTTTGGTTAGTATTTCACTACCCCGTAATCGTTGCGCTTTTCACTTGGTTCTGAAAATGTAGTTTAACCCACCTCATTTTCTGGATACACATGTGCCCTGATTAGGTCAGTGCTGGGAGCTAAAATGCGAGGATCCTAAAAGACCGTCTTATCAAAAGCAAGAAAGTCAGATTTGCTCAGGACCGTTTTGTTAGCACTCAGGTACTGACCTGATAGATATATACGGATTTACTTCTATGTGCCGCTTGTAAACTTGCGAGGAAGCGACTAAGAATGAAGCCCAACATCTTGCGTTGGAGCATGATCAGATAATGTATCACCTTAACTGCGTCTCGTACCTTGGGTAAACCCAAAGCTGTGGTTATCATCTGAATCATCTGCGACTGGTTTTCTCCGTCTCTTTCGGGTGGTTTTAAGCTAGACCTAGTAAATCTACTGTTTTTTTTTCTTCTGTTATCACGCCTCGTTAACGGCATGGTATCTGCGTTCACCTTATGTCCTGGGCTCCACGCCGAAGGCGTGAAGATTATAACCACCGACAACTTTCTGTAATGTACAAAGCAGTGATAACACGTAATCGTGGTAAGTGGCTACCGTTTGATGAACTTACACATCTTTTCGTTCTTTAAATTAACGGAAGAAACGTTCCGGATTGAAGGACAAGTGTCATAGCAACCGACCGTCAATAAGCATCTGTCGTGTATTGTGGTTCCTTCAAGGGCCGGACCCATGCCCCCTTCTCTAACTGTGGCTCTGTTGTAGAGCAAGCTGGTTTATTTTGTGGTAGTCGATCTTTGCTTCTCGATTTTAAGTCTGTAAATTCGCTCTGTAACCGTGAGGTAGCAACCGGCACGTCCGTCAGATCCTATTAGATAATAGAATCTGGTTACATTTTGTTGCGCTAGTTATCACCACATTGCATACTTGTGAGGCTCTTTGATTATTCATTTGTTAGTTGGATATGCCACAAAGCCTACAGCCTGTTCCATACTTCATGATTATAAACGAGTGTAGTAGCTGGCCTGATTTATACTGCTACCCTAACCTATACTGCTACCTTGACGAGGTGGTCGGGCTTGTGTGCTGTTTTGATCCGGCGGGCTATGCTGACTAGGACTCCGGTCCTTCCAGGTGCAACCTTGTCAGACAGGCCAAAGGGGAGCATTCAGATGAAAAGCAGTTGCATTCAGAAGTGTATGTCGCATTACTAACCAGTTAGGAATGCTTAAGTTGCGAGGCACGATCCTATAGACATACAGCAGAACTGTCTTTATAGTTGCGGCATTGTTTTCTTCCGTATCAGAAAGAAGGGGTTTAGAAAAGGTACCTTCCAACAAAGGCAATCCGATCGCCCAACGGTTGACCGTGACCGCCGGCGTATTATCCAATACGGTCGAAAAACATCCAGTATCACCCAAAAGCCTTGATGTAGCTTTCGAATACATCCACTGCGCGCAGCAGTGCTCAGAATCAGACATCAATGTCTTATTCACTGCGCCCTCGGGCTAGGCAAGCCCCTCACTGCCAAGTGAGTCAGACTTTTGAGTCATTGGCTCCGGGTAGGGTCCCCCAAGAAAACCCTGTATCCTGTTGTCTCGCAGGTCAGACTTTGAGTCAGAGACTCTATGTCAAGTCAATCAATAAACGACCAGGAAGTATCAGAGGTTACTGTTCTCCTGACAGGAACATTATTCACTCATCACGACTTTCTCCTTTCATTTTGCCGCCCATCGAGTTTTCTGCCTTCCATGTGCCTTCGGGCGATAATTGTTTTCTAAGGCCAAGACAACTGGTAAACATTGGCGCCTTCAATGTCCGCACTCTCCGACAAGTCGGTCAGCAAGCTGCTCTGGCTAGTACTCTCTCAAGTCTGGAGCTTGATGTGTGCTGCGTGTCGGAGACGCGAGTTGTTATTGTTATCCATTTGAGCTCACCTCTAGATAACTGTCGATTCCAAGCGCTTCTCTCTCAGGGTTTCTGGTGACGCCGAAGCTGAATCTCGTGGTCAAGCTGGAGTGGGAATCGCACTGAGTTCCAGAGCAGAGCAATGTTTGCTCGATTGGATCCCAGTGAACAGTCGCTTGTGCGCTGTCAGACTCAATACATCGGTAAAAGTCTGTCGACGCAAATCAGAAAACGTTGTGTTTCATTATATCGGCGTATGCTCCAACGGAACAGCTCTTTGGATGCTACCGGAGATGAGATATGACGCCTTGGTTGACCTTCTGAGGCAGACCAAACAAACATAATCATACTAGCGGGCGATTCGAATGCCCAGCTTGGTCGGCTTTCCCCGGACGAGAAGCGGCTGGGAGGTATGTTTGGTGTCCGGGCACAACGCACTGACAATGGCGACAGACTGCTGCAGCTGTGTGCATCCCATGGTCTCTATATTTCGAGCACGGCATTCCAACACAGGAAGAAGCACTGTGTTACATGGAGACCTCCGTGTGCTTCTCAGCCGTGGACACAGTTGGATCATATAGCAGTCAGTTACAGGTGGCGCCACTCTGTTAAGGACTGTCGTGCCTTTTGGAGCAACCACCTGGACTCGGACCATGCTGTTGTGCGTGCCCGTTTTGTTTTGTCATTTGCCCAGAGGACATGCGCTCGTAAATGCAAAGTAATTAACTGGCATTCGAGCGATGAGAACAAAAAGCAGTTTCACACCAGTAATTAAGTTACCGTTAATAATGGTTTGGTAATCAGAAAAGTTCAGGAGCCCCCTTTCTGAGATTATTGATCTGTAGCAGCGACGATTTTAGAGCAAGCCACGGACAAGCGAAGTTTAATTAATGTCAAGGTAAGCAAGTAACGAACGCTCAACTCAAGAAAAACAGTAGACGAAACAAATAATCCATCGTCACTGTGGTTCAAACACGAGATGGCCCGACCGGAATCAAAATTAAGGATCCTAATAAAATTCATTATAAGGTGGTCGTTCGCTATCACAAACGTAGCTTCGCGGACTAGCTGGAAAAGCTGCATTTCGTAAACGATCATCAAACTCATACACGTCATAAATGCACCGGGAACACGTATCGAATTAAAAGTTACATGAGGTGGGTCGAAAGCTCTGCTGGACTAGACGACGATTAAGAGAACCGTGAAGTTATTGTTGACTGTTATTGTGAACTGGATAACTAATTAGAAAAGGGGACAGACGTGACAACGGGATGAGAAATCCCCGTTCACGATAAGACGACTGATCGTATGTACGGCAGTCAGTAAGTAACAATGTCTTGGTTGAATTCATTATTTGTACACGCTAAGCTTTGAAAGTGCTCCGTTTGTTGAAAATCCAAGGATCAGTAGTTGTCAGATCGACTGAAACACTCGCGGTTGCTTGCCTCAACAGACGCTCCTTCAGACATTACGTGAAGTGTTCAGCCGGGGTGTTGCCCAATCGTCCTTACGTTACTAGGTACCACTGTATTATCTGCACTTCCTACCGTTACTCAAGTTCTTAGTCGTATAGCCGTTCGACTCACATTAGATCTCAAGATTGCCCGATCGTAATGCTCTGGTAATAGACAATACCGTCTACATATGATCTAAGCATGTTTCATGCGGAAATGCATTTTTGCTTAGCTCAAATAAATTCAGTACCGATTATTGGCATGTCTATATCAGACGACATTTATATAACTTATAATTTTCTCTTGTTGACTTCAATTTCGGAAGCCCGCCTTTATTTGACGGAAAGTTGACGACGGCGCCATGATGTGGAATTATGATGTGATATCGCCTCAGTTGGTGAACCCCAACGGTTTACCCTCAATAATGTAGCCTAGGTTTTGAAATTGTCGGGTCGTGTACCCTAATCTAATGTGGTGGCCGAGTTGAACCCACACTCTCTTGTATTGCCTCAGATTTCAGAATAGGATCAAAAGAACAACATTCCGGGGCTCACCTGAAGTACAATCGGTTTTGACGTAGATCTCCAGTAAATATGAATATGCGCTGTGTTGCTGATTGAATATCGCAGTTACACATTGAGTAAAAAAAATGTAGGATTTACTAAAAATTGGAACAAGTGAACTGGAAAATCATAGACATTGGAAGACCATGAAAAGGCAGTATGCAAGGAGCTTTATTGGAGGTAGGTGCCCGAATGTGAGAAATTGCGGTAAGCAAAAGTTTCCTAGGGTTAAACAGGATGTGTTGTTCCTCTTAAGTGTTGGTGGCATCCGTGTGACAGATTGTCGGAATTCTGAGTATCCTTGTATGTGCACCTGACTGTCAGTTGCTTGTACTGTACGTTTGTTGAACTGAGTATTACGGAAAAGTACGCGGTCTTTGATAAGGAGATCCGCAAAAGCGGTAGGATTCTAGCCTGTCTTCTGTGTAAGATCCAAGACCGCTCAGCCTGTGGATGGGTTACGTCTTTGGTTTACTAGAAGTCTGACATTTGTATCCGGACTGTGTAGTTTACGTGACCTCAGAAAAGGAAGAGAATGCGCCTGTTATCCAGTAAACACCCCCCAATTATCGTCCTATCGAAGATGCACTGCACATTCCACCCTGCCATACCGACTCTGAGAACACAACTACCAGTCAGTAAAAGGTTACAGGACCGATCAAGTCGAATGGGCGACTACCGTTTCTACATCCCGCTGACCGTAGGTATGTCGATAACACGACACAGTCCCCAGCCACTACGACACCATCCAGTAAACATTCAGACCTGAGACTTACTTTGTCGGTCCAAATAATATTTACCCCTCTGCTAACCATACACGATCAGGCAGACGTTCGCACCTAAGCTACTCAAAACTGAAACACCAAGCGTAATCGCAGATGACATTTTGTCAAAGTGAGAGATGACAGGCAGGGAGAAACCCAGTCCATTGACGGACGCTGTAAATTAAACATTATAGATACGAACACCAACATACTTAGCATGATATCACTAAACTGGCGCATGGATGTGTATCGAACAGTGATTGTGTTCAGTCTGTCTCAGAGTAGTACAGCAATACTAGCCAATTGAGAAAAGCACGACAGAGGAATTTCTGGAGTGTTCTAGCCAGTTAGGTTAACCCAAAATCTCCCTAAATCGATTTCGAAGACCACGATAAGCTCTGACTCTGAGTACGCCCTTATGCATAAACAGATCTCCTCGACCTCGCGGAACGCCTAAGTATAAACGAAAGGCCGTACTTCAAATTAATGACTAATACACAGCTAGGAACCCACTGTCCAAGTAAATTCCGTAATGGAATACAGTGTCCAAACGTTGACATCAGGAGATGGTGTGATACACCAAACTAGGTGTGCACTGTGATGTGTGCTCTTAGTGTACGTTGAACCCTATAGGTTAACAATTAAAAGGGTACTAAAAATACCTACACAGCTGAAAGCCTAAAGAAAGTTACATCATTTGTGGCAATGGAAAGCGTCACTCAGGCTATTCATTTCGGAAGCCTGTCTCAGATGTCTTGTCATAAGTACCCATGTCAATGTTATTTGATAAAGATAGAAAAAGTCACATTTTTCTCAAAAGTGAAATCATTAGGGTAGTTCACATAGGGCATAACACGGGACATACAACGCCAATGCTCAAGAGTGGGATCGTTGAAGGGTTGATATTTGGTGCAAGCGATTATTTTAGACAGATCTATTGTTCTTTGTCTGTCTTCCCTATCGTTTTGGGAGGTGTATATGAGAAAAGTTTGCTGTCTTTATAGTTTCTCAGTTGGAAGTTGTCTACCATTAAGCGCGTCAAGTTGGTGACTGTTTAAAACGGAACAACGAGTGAAGTAGTCATACCACGAAGAAGAATACACCGCAGTTTCTTTTCCTGTGCTGAATCAAATGTTACGAACTAAGTGTCATTATCCAGGTACATGATACCTAGTTAACCCATCTACAATCAACTCTAATCAGCATCATTTATGAGCAGGTGTTAAGCAACTTGTACAAGCTAGAACTATATATATATATATATATATATATATATATATATATATATATATATATATATATATACCGTGTTTGTCTGTCGGTCTCTTTTCCCTCATCCTTCGTTTCAGCGTCAACAATGTTTACGTAGTAGCTGTCTATATCCAACGAATAGAGAGCTTCCAGTGACAGCCGTCTCTCCTTCATTTTTGCATGCTCGACCACTTTCGCATGACTCGTGTTAACCTCCTGACCTGCATTAGCTCAGTGGCGCCATAGCTGTAATCTAGGGTCGGGTGGTCATCGCTGATGTGTGCGCGTGTTCGCAGCTGCTTACCTGTTTCTCCCGTATGTTGTTGGTCACACCGGATACATGGAATCGTGTACATGACCCCAAAATGTTCACGTGGTTCTATACGACCCTTGCAATTCACTAAAGCTGAAGGAAATGTTGAGGTTGACTTGTGAGATATTTGGATGCCCAGTGCTTGAAATTTCCTTTGCGCTGCTTCAGATGTGCCATGAATATATAACACCGTTATTCGCGTGGACTCTCTGATAGATGCCTTTGTGAAACTACTGGGGCACCCATTGGAAGTGGACAGTTTGAACAGATTTTCTGGCTCGTGTCTTCTAAGTTCGAACAAACCAAGGTGTGTGTCTGCACGTTGGAACAATGTGTGTGCGCAGCTTTCAAGTTGGCAGACTGGATGGTTGTTGCTGAGCTTGAGAATGACGTCTGTTTTTGTCAGTTTGTAATAAAGGTTAAGTCCGAAGTTTGCCATCAGATATTTTCTAATCGCCACATAGAGGAACACTAGACTTGAAATTGTCCCTTCTTTATGCGTAAAGGTTATTCCGTCTACTGTGCAATTTAGGCAACTGAGAAGTTGGTCAAGCTGAGTCCGAGGTAAAACAACAAATGTGTCGTACACATATCAAAGCCACACCTTAGGTATCAATATTTGAAAGGCTTCCAGATTCGAAGTGCTTCATTACAGCGTCCGCCAGCAATCCCAATATGGGATGAGCCCATTGGATGTGTCTCTCTTCTGCTGGTAGACTCCGCCGTCATGTACGTTCCTCTCCATGCACAGCTTCACTAACTCAACCAATTCTAGGGAAAGATTCGTCCTACTGCGGAGACTGTCGTTCTCACTTATCAGGATCTTCAATACGTTCTATCGCAGGTTTCCTCGGTATGTTGGTGAAAAACAACGTAACGTCGAAGGAAACTTGTGTCATCTTCTTGCAACTTTAGGCCTTTAATCTGTCTCAGGAATTCTGCTGAACTGTTCGTCTCATGGTTATTATGAAGAAGACGTGGTAATCTCTGGATTAACCTAGGAAAAATTGCTTCGCGATAAAACCCGATATATTTGCCTTAAAATAAGTAAACGACGAGCGGTTGCCCAGAACTGCAATGTATCTGGCTCGATGATTACTTTCAAGTCGCTTGAAAGTACAAATAACAATAATAACTGCTCCACCAAGAGAAACACGGACGATAGTACAAACGGTGCATTAATATGCGTAGGGTTCATGAGGACGTGCAAATGTTATATATAACA
>LOND01009172.1:6651-17272 GCA_014220965.1 Paragonimus kellicotti | reverse complement strand
TACTTTCGCGTGTGAGTAATGATTGTGAGTAATGGTCAATGGCGCAGTGGTCAACACGGCTACCTCATGACATCATGGCCGGAGTTCTAGTTCAGGCCGTGACAAGGATATGCACTACTGACGAGCTCTACTGAGAAGAGAACTCGAGTCTAGTACTTCTTTTCAAAAGAGGCTGGCTGGAAAATCTATGGGAATGCGACAGCTGCGATCAATTGTGGGTGTTGTTCAATCTATATGAAATATTATTTAAACGGAACCGGTACATTCTAATCAAGGATGACAACTAGTCTGTCCGTCAGATATGTCCGGATATGTCACGCTCGTTTGCGTTCATGTTTTATTCGTTCTCATTTCTTTGACAACTGTCATGAGACCGTCCGGCCCTGTTTCTTTTCGGGTCTCAGCAATACATCTGTCACCTCCGACCATAACCTTCTTTCCAACGTTTTAATTTAACGATCTTTGTGCTGCGAACTTCAGACCGGTCGAAGGTATTTTTTTAATCTAGTGCACTTAATCTTTGTACTGAAGCAAGTCTCCCGCGACTAGTAATGTGAGGAGTGCTGCTGCGAGGATACGTACCGTTTTTGTCTGTTTGAAATGTCATGCCGTGCTGGTTTATAATTTCTGTTTCCTGTTTCGCTGCGTATTTACATGAACGGTATTCAAGGCAACATTATGGGTCATATTTTGTCATTTTGAAATGAAGGTACTTCTGATTGTTTGTACACTTCACCTCTCCGAGTGTCATACAGTTGTATTGCATTGTATACATTGCCTCTAAAGCGTCCGTCTTGTTATCGGCGGCAAGTGTCCGCGGTTTCTCTGCGTTCCGCATTGTCTCCGATAGCAAAATGGACCAGCTTGTTGGAGTACCCTCCTCTGTTCCTCACTGCTTATCTGATTCGGGATCGCTACCAACTGATACGAAGTAGGCGCAATAGAATTTGCGCATGGTTGATTTTGTTTGGTTACAGTTGCAGATGATTTATCAGATGTGAATTTTTGGCTGTATTAGATAACTAATTGAAGTCCTAGCACTCCGAACTGGTGTACACGCACGCGGTGAATGGGAACACGTTTCTGATATCACACGACGACCAGGCAAACTTTTTAAGATCACAAACGTGAAGTGACCAAACACAGTGTTTACCCTTGGTACAATCAGTACTGTGTATATACGCGATTGGCATGCCATCGACGTATGCTCCATTAGTGATCAGCTGCCACGCGCTAAATGGATCACAGTTCCTCACAAATTAATGTTGGTGCTAAACACTGTAATCTCCTTCCGGAGGCGGACATGGCCAACTTGGGGCCTAGAATGAAATCCGCGCTCGTGTACGGTCGTGTTCGTCGCGATTGGATGGGGATGTTCTCTCCAAGGTTGTAATCTGCCTTAATTCTCTAAACGTGAACCGCTGTTCATACATTAACGTACACATATGTATATGCATGATAAGACTCCCTTTCCCCGCTAATCTTGAACCACGATACACACCAGACGTGTCCACTGAGAAGGATAACCGTTCAACTGTAATTATGAAGCCAAAAGAAGTCTACTGCAACGTTTAACGTAACGTTTACCTTTGTAGACAAATTTTCTGAACGAACAGACTTCCTGGGTGTATAGAAGCGAGATATATCAGTCACGGCTTTTTGTAATTGTTGCGGCTAGCTGGAGGTGGGTTCTTTCGGAGCTGGCAAGTGCTTATGTTCGGCGCACCACCAAGTGAAAATATATATGTACTACCATACAGCGTAGAAGAAGCGGGAATGCCTTTCGTGCCTAACACTTCTTGCGATGGTAAATATCTATTGTGCTTTAGTCTTCCTCATGCTTGACACGGTGAATTGTAGTGAGCAGTTTTTAGATGTCAATCCGTTGTAGTTTTTCATGCATTCTTAAATTGGGTTATTTTGCTGTTGTAAAGAGCGTTTGCGATCCGTTCAACCGGGCGATGAGAACTTGTCGTAAACACCGAGGTTCTAATTTTGCTCTCTTCGATATTATGTCGATGAGAGTCTGGTCAGTAGTGTCGATCGTACGAGATAAGCGGTCGTACCCACGCATCGGCTGTTAAATTTAACAATCCTAAAACTTACCGGGTTTCTGTCGCCTCAATCGTCATGAATTTTTGACCTATTTTTCACACAGATGCGGAATTCCGCTAACTGTAACACGGCGTCGTCCGATTTTATTCACCCACAATCGGTTGATGCCTTGCGCCTTAAAGTTCGGCGATTATTTGACCGATTTTGCCAGTTACAACGCCGACAATCGGAATCCAAGGGGCAATCAGCTTGTGAATCGCCTGTAGATGCGGACCACACCGGAGCCTCCACCAGTGCACGTGTTGCAGTGTGGGGTGAACAGAAAAACAGGTTCAACTCTGCTATTGCCAGTACGGTAAGTTTCTTAATCTCTGATCATCCTCATCGTCACTACATTTTTCCGTTTTGGATTCCTTGTCTGTTATCCAGTTCACTAAGACGATAGGTTTTCATCATTTTACACACAAAATGTCTGTCGTTCCGTACCTTACCTTTAAACTGTTTGTTTTACTCAGTTTTATATTATGCCGGAAATTTGCAATTAGCTATCATTACAACAATTATACGTCCGGTTGATTTTAGTATTTAGATAGTTCTAGGGTGTTTATGGCACTCTTCTTCAACAAGCAACAGTTTCCGGGAAATGCAAAGGTGTTTCTTCCGTGTGTGTGTGTGTGGGGGGGGGCTAGGTGTGTACGTGAGTGCGACACAGTAGGCAATAATGCGTTGCTTTGTCAGGATAGTCATAATAGTCATGTTATCATAGTTCATGATCGAGTATAATTTAGGCCGTTTTTAGTATATTAAAACATTGTAGACCTTCTGAAAGGAAGTACACTATCAACTGACACCTACTTGCAGCTTGACCTTGGTGATTGCATAATCATCATACAATGACAAATGCGTACACGTTTAGATCATCAAAAATAATAATGCTTACATGCTAAGAAGTGGAGAAAATAACAGACGAATAATACCTCACATACCATCCATCAATGGTCAATTCGCGATTCTTTATGATTAAGACTTTTGTATTATCAGAACAATATTATGATTAATCTTTTATCTGGGTTCAGAGCTACGCATTTCAGGATATGCCGTTCACTTATTGCTGTTTAAAAAAGTCCCGCTTGACCGCTTGACTCTGTTTTCCGACACCAATGGCCTTCAGGTCATATGACAACTGTGTCACTCCAGTTGTTACTTTTAGGTGCTCAGATTCGAAAATGAAATTTCTGTCATTCTCTGTTTACTCGTATTCACAAGGGGTCATATTTGTGGATCATCGCTCGTGTCTCAGTGATCATTTCATTGACGTTGGCATGGTGGGATTCATGGAACACTGCTCTTGAGTGACCCTTGACTGGGTTCTTGTGTTAGTTAGAGATATGGTTTTACCTTATCAGATCAATGTTTAAAACAGATTCGTTTACTTTGAAATTGTGCCATGAATGCCAGCCCTTAAAGACTGTCTTTGGGGTTTTTGGGTGATTGGATCTATTTTAAGTCAAAAAATGTTTCTTTTATTGTTCTGGAAGTATGCTTTTTCATCGAAGATATCCAATGCAAAAGAATTAGTATCTCGTAAGTTTCTTGAAATGGAGTGTTTGTTTTCTGTTAAGAAATGCTATTGTACTGTTGCGTAAAGGCATGTTTCGAGGATTCAAGTTTTTGTGCATACACTGCAATCGATGCAGTCGATGGAATCGGCCCCCATTTCCCCGTGTAGAATGATGAAAACTGCCGAAATTGACATTAATAATTTACTACTGTTAAGCCACTCAGTAGTCAAATCTATTTGTTTTAGTTAGGTTATGCTCACCAAGTGCCATTTGGGCCGCGGACCGGAACAATTAATTCGTAATTCGTGATTTTTCTATCCACTATCAGTTTGCTGTATATCTTTCATATCCCGTGTTTAGTGAATGCCGTTGACTGCTATGCCAGGCTATCGATCACGTTCCGGTTTGGTTGTTAGGCCGAACTTGTACGGGAGCTGAATTTTGATACGTGTTTTTGCACTGAGGATCACGCCAAGCGCGCACATGTTGTTCTTTGGTATGGATAGGCTTTACTGGATGTTTGACTTTCTTTGTGTAATTCAGTTTGGTTTTGTCAGAACTATAACTTCTTTACTGTTGAGGTTGCTCGAATCCGTACATTTTTCTGTTCTACTGCAAGTAATACTTATATTCTATAATTTTGTCAATTTGCACGGTATTACTTCAGGTTATTGACGGTGTCACAACCGGTATAATGTGGTACCTGCTAACTGATTTCGTAATGTATACCCTTCCATGCCGATTGTGTCCCCGTTTTACCTTAGTACTGTTCTTTTGTTCCTCTTTTCGAAGAGTGAGGTGGTTACCGAAAAGGTCCTAGAGATGGTGAGCGAGTCGCCAAATTGTCTAACTGTGGACATAGACTTGACTCCGTCAAATGAATCCAGTTTCGTATCGGTCAACTCTTCCCGAAAACGATTACAGTGGCGACGAAAACGTCGGAAGTCTGTACACTTTAAACGCGCCTTGCACATAAAAACAAAACAGACGCAGAATACTCCCTATAAGAAAACCCACGATCGTTTTTGTTGCCAGTGCTGTTCAGCCGTATTTGGAGTCGCGTCGCGATTAAGGGTTCGTTTTACTTATTGTATCATATTTTTGCTCGCGGTTTTTATTTCCCCTATTTTTTCGTGTTTACGTTTGTCTTTATGAGTAGACTCATCCATAAGTGTTGTGATGTGAATGGAACGTGATACTCTGAAGGCGATCGGTTCGACAGAATGAGCCTAAACGACGTTCAAATTTTCAGCCGTTCGCTTCGTGATCAACACTTCCTGTTCACTGGGTCACTTGTCGTATGAATTATGCCCGTGATTGGGACCGATGGCCAAGTAGATTTGACCGTCGCTTCTCAACACGAAGGTTGTTGGCTGTACCCTCGTTTAAACTATCCTCTACATTCGTTGGATCCGAACCAAAACCAAACTGACTTTTCATTGCTAATTAAACATCATGAAACTCCGCATACTTACAGTTTCTTACACGCTTAGACGTATGTCGTGCGCACTGGCCATCTGAGGTGAACTGTGTTTATCCAGGCCACTGGGGTGCCACCGGTCAGATGTATTTGAACATATTCCTTCATGCCGACAATATCTCCGTCAACCTGAGTGATTGCGAAATGCATATGGTGTTGAATTTAGGGGCATATTGTTTTCATCCCGTTTGTTTTTATGTGTTGTGTTGGTTGCCTGTTTAGCATGACATGTAGTTTAAACGATGAACATATAGACTGGATTCTTATTTGCTCCCTTCCACGAAGAGCGTCTATGGGGAATGCTAAGACGATTCCTTATGCAGCCAGGTGCTTGCTGTTTTAATACTTCCACCATGTACTTGGACAACCTAACTAAGAAGGCGCGTAATCTTGTTAGCATCTTCCAAACAACGCTGATATATGCATGATGACAGTGGGGACTCGAAACAGTCACTCTGCTTGCGGGAAGGAGAAACCTAGACGTGGTTAACACTTGTGTGTGTAGAGTTAAGAAATAAGTCTTGAAGCCGGAGAACAAATTGCAAATTTCTCTCACTCGCTGACTAAAACTAGTCCGATGTAATCTGTATCAGTTTGTATGTTCTCACAAAATCTCCTAATTCATACTGGATCTCGGCTACCCTCACCAGAATTTCCAGTTTTCACGCGAAGTACAGACGTGTTTCGATTTTTACCCCTACCTCTGCGTGATTGGAACGTAAAGTGAAACCCATGACCATTCGGTGAGCTCACAGAATTTGTATTAATCAAAATTAACATCCACAAGGCGGAAATCCTGACTTAGGAGTTCAGACAAACGGGCTCGAGTGAAACTATGGGTGAAAGCGACAATCGAAAATGAATTTGAATGAAAAACCATACGTTAAAGCGAACAGTTGTGTTAGGCTAACTGCTATGATGGTTTAACGTGTCTTGTTACTTGCAGAGAGGAAGTCGATACACGGGACCAAAATGTCTTCTTGAGTGGGAAAGAGGCTGTTCTCTCAACGTCAGGGTCGTCAGGTCGTGCTATTCTTGTCAAAAACAGGTGTAGCGCCACAGGATGGAACGGATAGTGATAAAAATAGCATTTTTTTTACTCAAAGGATAGCAAATTCTCCATATGGGTACCGCCAACTACTAGTGCCTTGCCCATTATTGTCTTCAAACACAAATGTTCCTGACCGTTCATTCTCCAACTGTAGAGACACAAGTGAATCGGCAGAAGCACACCTCGATATCAGTTGTTTCGTTCCTCTGCACTACCTCTTTCAATCGACTCTCGAGTTCAGCGACTAATATTTCACCAACCAATCACTGGATGGCATACGAGGCACGTATCCGATTATCAAAATCGTTGATGGGAGATCGTATTAAATGTGACCGTTTAGATTTTTATCCCTAAAGATCCGTTACATAATAATCAGGTTGCTTAGGTGATGATTTTATTGTACATGAGCAACTGTGTGCAATCAGCAGTTTTCAAGGTTAATTTAACTGTAAACGCATTCGATACAACACCGCAATATTTAAATGCGTAGATCGTAGACACCGGTTTTAATTAGAACTCACGGGATGTATTTGATGGATGTAGGATTAGTATCTTCATATCCTTCCTTCGATATCTAGTTGACTGTTGTCAACGTAGATGTGGTAGCTATTTAGCAGGTGACGAGTTTTCCGTTATCTGTTCTCAGGCTCATCATCTGTTCAAACACGGATACATACCTGAAAGTCTCGGCGGCCTATCACCCACACCGGACGAGACCCCCAATTGGACTCGGTTGGATGACGAGGTGCAGTCGACTGCAAGTACCGAAAATACGACCCCGACTTTTAAACAGGATTGTACTCGAATGAATTTGCGTTCTCGACCAAAGCGAACGGATGTTGGAAAGAGAATGTTAACGACCAGTTGTGCGCGGTCAATGTGCACTTGTGATGAACCGGCATCAACTGGTACTGACTCTCCGATCGGATCTGATATGATTGACGAACGAGCAAAGATGGGCCCTGATGAGAAAAGCACGATGAGACAATTGGGCTCCAAACGAATGACTACTCGTCACTGCAAGATGCAATCTGTATGTTATGCTGTATTGAACTGGGCGTCTGATTGATTCCATTTTTGTCTAAATTTTGTTGCTTCTTGCTATCTTTGGTTGCTGTCACATCCCACCTAACTGCTTATCACCGATTGAATCTCTTTCGATGTTAGCTTATTCAATCACATTCCTTTTGTTCGGTACAAATTACCCTTGTTTCATACATTAATCATCTGTTGCGGGTCCAAACTATGGCAACCGTGACTCAGTACTGACAACCATGAATGTCAGGACCTATGTATTTACGTACACTTGACTTACCCCATTGAGGCCACTCGTTAGCATACCGTCTAATTTGACATGTGAGATCGTTTTTAAATGTCAGTGTAGCTTTGGTCACTTTGATTTCTTTCTGTAGGACCTGATAACACACAGTGTTTCCTAGATCGCTTCCGCATAAATATCGATAGAATCTTAACTTGTTTGTCAACGGACGATTAGACGACCTTCTGTGTTTCACATTCACAAAATCAGTTGTCACCTGAGATACCCTACTAACCCGCAGACGGGTTCTTGTCTGTTTGTTACTGGTTCAAACTAATCTCGTATGTTACAGTCGTTTTGATTTGGGGGGTTCAGTTAACGTAAACACCTACGCGTCATCCATGTAAAAGTTGATGTTTGCGTTGGTTGTTTATGAGCGAGTGTATACACTGGCGTTACAGCTATAGTTCTGCCTCATGGAACTGAATATTGGTCACCGAAAATATGAGACCAGTATTATTGGGATTAGGATAATTCAGCTTCTATGTCCAACAAGTATTAGGTGCCACGTTATAGTTGAAATTACATGTGAGAAAGATTATTCCACTGCCTCGGCCTTGATGACAGAGGATTGATCGTTCTGTTGTAATCGACAACAATGAACCAGCAATTGATGCTGGTGCCCAGTTATCATACATATGAGTTATGTGTGAGCTGATATCTTATCAGGACATTCAGAACTAGACACGGGGATAGTTACTCTTCCCAGACAACGGATTTTATTCAGAAGTCTACTGCAAAGCGACACAATCATAGGACAGTTGACCAGAACCAGAACGCGCCTGCCGTCACACTCCATCAAGGTTCAGTTTTTTGGTGTTTTCGGTTATTGAAAGCGTTCCTATTGAGGTGACGCATTCTCGCATTTTATAGGGACTCGCTGTTGTTCGGCGCTCGGCTATCAGTCACATGATTGTAGGTTTGAACGTTATTGCCTCGACTGCCTCTGTTTAAGTTTGGAGAGTCTAACTACGTGATCTAGTTTACGATCCACTTTGCATAGCAGCCAACACGTTATGCTTCGAAGGCTGTAATTTGTGGATGTACTTTTTTTCGTTCTCAGCCCGTTGTGGTATGCGTAGTCATCAGGAAGTGAGAACAAAACTTCGATGTTCCTTCCTTAATTCGAATGCCTCAGTTATTTGTTGATATCTACTGTGCAGTGTTTCCATTGGCCTCTATTCTCCTCAAGTGTTTATGTTGTCTCAATTTTCCAGCCACAGCTAAGTGAGACAGTTTTCATACCATCGTTCCGTGCAACACTAATTGAATCCTGTAAACATTCCCAGTGCAATTCATTGCAAAAAGTTAAGATTTGAGGTTGAACTGTACATGCATTAGGCGGACATGATAGCAGAATACATGATTTATGTGATACAGCACATCTTATGGCGTACGCACAGTCATGTGATACATTGACTGGACATATATGGTTGACAGTATCTATCTCCAGATGACGGGTGAGGGAACCAAAGGGCTCCGCGTGCACTTCCACCACCATATGTGATGATGACCCATTCACATTATCTGCTATCTAGCGTAGACCTGAAGCAACAGGTCTAGGAGGCACGTGGACAGAATTCTTTGTAATCAAGCCAACCAGTGCTAGTTGATCAGATGGTAGATTAATGAGAAAATGAAACCTTGACTATCGAATAAAGCGATTGTGTAATGGTAAGTGTTAAACCTAAAAGATAAATATATGGGACAAGAAAAGTTCCAATATAGAGCTAGATGTTGACGCATTCCATATAGCATAGAGAGAACAAATACATTTAAATCTTCGATGAAAACCAAACAAACTCTCTAGGGCAACTCTCTTGGAAAGGTTGTAGATCACCTTACACGTGTGTACCACTCCATCTTTGTGTCTGCAACCCCAATTTTCTTTCCTTTGTATTTACTTCACACCAGAAACCAACATCAACTCTCCAAGACACTGACAATTCAAAGAACGTGACGGATGATGTTTTGGTGACAAATTTTGCCTCAGCTAAGACTAGTCGATGCCCACCTTTTAAATGTTCACACTGCGAACGATCTTACAAGTCCGTTCACAGTCTAGCACGTCACGAAAATCAAGTGCACAAAGGCGAGTATCGATACTCCTGCGGCTATTGTGCCTTTCGTACCAATGAACGTTTCGCTCTGGACGAGCATCTCGCGCGACATTTCCGTCTTAAACAGTTCGTATGTGATGTAAGTAAACGTTTTTTCTGTCTTGCATTCCCCCACCGTTTCAATACATATGTCTGATTTTGCAATTACGGAACTGCCATAATTCCTATAGAGATATATAACATACGAGCCACTAGCCAAACTGAAGTACAATGTTATGGTTCGACGTGCTCAGTCGTCTCGATAGGAGACACAGTTACTGTCTGTTAACTCCAATCGATAACCCCGCGATTAGGACTTCCTAGACAGGTCGAAATCTCCGATCTCATTAAACCTGCTAGGCGATATTTTAGATTACTGATGAGTAGCCGGGGATTTGCAGTGGCAAGGATATGCACTACTGACGAGCTCTAATGAGAGCGAAACTCGAGTCTAGTGCTTCTTTTCGAAAGGGGCCGACTGGAAAGTCTATGGGAATGCGACAGCTGCGATCAATTGTGGGTGATGTTCAACTTGAAATTAACCAAATCCCCGACTACTCATCAGTAAGATAAATACAGTGTCAGGAATAGTTAATCGTGAGAATGTCGGCCGTCTTGTGTCTGCCTCGTCAAAAAATGTCAGATGTAGCATGGACCAAAAGATGCAGAGGTCGACCAGGAATTCTACACGCAGTTTGTACGGAGGGCGTCAAGAGATCCGAACAAACAACCAGAACATGCACCATATCAGAAACGGAATAAACTCAAATCCCACGCACGCCAAGACAAAGGTTGCACATAACCGCAAAACAACGTGTACGTGTTCTAAACCGGAAAGCACGGAACGCATGAAGATGGAGGTCACTGAATACAAAATTTCCGTTAAGTTAACCATACTCAGAATAAACAAAACCGGATTTTAAATAAGCTAACAGGAAACAAGATGCTTGCTTTTAAAGCTGGTTACGTGCGACAGACAGGTACTACAGAATACGGAATTATGGCAGTTCCGTAATTGCAAAATCAGAGATATGTATTTAAACGGTGGGGGAATGC
>LOND01009163.1:0-11101 GCA_014220965.1 Paragonimus kellicotti | reverse complement strand
GATGCCGGTCTTGCACCTTAAGGATTAATGCGCCAAATTATGGTAGACTAACATTTGAACAAACGCTCCTTTTGAGTTCTGTAATATGAGTCTGACAAACGATGATTCACATATGGTCTCAGCAGACGAAAATCAGTGCACAACCATGAAATCCAGACCGCAGAACGCACAGACAAACAAATGAGAACCGTACGTGATTAAATGGTCGATTGTGATGCAATCTCTGAGATTAGATCTTGCTTTGTTTAATAAGCAATTTTGTTGGGTGTTGACGTTTGCCAATTACAGTCTTCAACAACTAAGATGTGCTACCCTTTCGAATTCAAATAATAACTCTTCAGGGAATATTTCTTTCCATATGCTACTTCCAACGTGTACAAGTTATTTGTCTTTGTCCCAATGGAAAACTGTGAAAGACAATTACCACTAAGCTGAACAACGTGCAATTACTGCGTGATCCTCCTTGTCAGTCAAACTGTCACAGGAAATATCGGATGTGGTTTTTTAATTCCCATTGTCCCTAATCTGGTCGTGATTGCTAGCTGTAGATATTCCTTTTGACAAGTTAATCAACAATGATAGGAGACATTAATTATTGTGAATCTTTTCCTGGTATTGCATGAAACTATGGCTAATTTCACCTGACTGGTTTTCAATACCATTTTGTTCATCGACTTCATAAAAATTGGAGAGAGAAAACATTACTTCTGAAGGGGTATTCAATGAAACATTTTTTCATACCAAAGGTGCAAGTGTACAGTAATATAACATTCACGTAGACATGTGTACTAAGCCTCACGAAATATGGAGTAACGTGAGTCACTGACACTCGTAAGTCCTAAACTGATGGCGAGCTGATTACCCCAAAGTTAGCGAATGGAGGTCACATAAAATTATAGTCTATTCAAGAGAGTTGAGAGTGTCCAATTAACCGTAACATAAACCGGTTGATTGGCTTGAAACCGGTGCATGACTTTAAGATCGTAATTGACCTAATTAAATGTCTCTGCACCCACATCAGCATGTTTGGAATTGCTGAAGATGGCATCAGTACGCCTTAAACAAAATGTCTCTTGAAATTTAAAATATTTCGATTTTTAAGGATCTGGTTCTCGTTGTCACCGCATGACCAGTCTGAAAAACTAAACAGCGACCGTCTAAGATATGTGCGCATTGAACAGTAGCTAATTCTGTACACCAACTGGAAAAAAAAACAAATTTTTCGTTTTGGAAGAAGGTACGCATACCACAAGACGCGCCTAAGTTACGACTGCCGTAGAAAGGATGGAAAAAGTCGGTTTAGTTGAAGCGACCAATGCACCAAGAAAATATTTTCACAAAACCTAACTCAACAAATCGCTCACTGGTAGGTGGATTAAAAATGGAAAACGCAACAAATCATTAGTGTTATTTCGTTAAACTATAACAAATCCGTGTATAAAATGATTACAAATATCGGTACGACACAAAAATTTGGGAAAACAGATATGTAAAACGAGCGATTGTTCCGTTTTTTAACAAAAATCACTAGTGTGTTTGCTGTTCTGCGTTATGCAATGCATAAAACGCTCCCTTGGCAGCCATCAGAGCAGCCGGGGGACCTGTTTCAATTTTGCGTCCGCTCTCAAGGACCACAATCAAATCCGCCTCCTGAACGGTGCTCAGACGGTGAGCCACTACAAGGGATGTCCTCGAGCCCATGGCAGCATCTAACGCTTGCTGCACAACGCGTTCACTCTCATTATCCAACGCAGATGTAGCTTCATCTAGCAACAGTAGAGCAGGTTTTCGTAGAAGAGCCCGGGCGATGGCAATGCGCTGTTTCTGGCCGCCTGACAGCTGTGAGCCACGTTGACCAGCCATTGTTCGGTAGCCCTGGACATAACAAAATATATAATATAACAGATAATCGAGAAAAAAATCTCAATTGATGAAAAGAATCTACAAGAGTAATCAAACTACTTGTGCCCCGTACTTTGATGCATGCCCTCTTCTCGTATTCGCATCAAGGCCTTCAACCTCCTCATAATCGCGCTAATAAGACAGAGCATGCTCTGGTAATTTACAACCAACCGGATTTTCTTTTGCTCATATCCTCTCGAAGTGTTGTCAGAGTACTTGTAATTTTAAATATGTCAACTTACAGAGATAGATGTGATTGTCAGTTACAGGCTAACGATAAAGAATTTAACCGCAATGTGGTATGCTTTGGGGGAATCGAGGAGTTACTTTCCACATAGCAGTTGCATACCGTTACGCTTAAGCACAATTAAACAGACAAATAGCACTTGGAGACGACTACCAGTAAAATGGCTAGACGTACGATCGTACGATCCACCACCAATATGATAACGTGATTTGGAAAAGAATTGTTACTTATTTCTGACTGACACGGATAAACTACGTAATACACCAGAATAAAATATATACACCTACGTTATTATTACACAAGTGTGGAAGAAGAGCGTCAAGGTTACCAGGAAAACTAAACAAGATTTATTCAAGTTATATTCATAGCATCTGATTAAAGAAACGAATACGCAGAATGCTTACATCAGGCAGTGTGCTGATAAAATCGTGAATGTTCGCCTGACGAGCAGCCTCGATTACCTCTTCCATACTGACATCTCGTGAATTGTCCCCATAGGCAATGTTTTCCTCAAAAGTCATGTCAAACAAGTTGGGCTCCTGTGACACAATCCCAATTTGTTTACGAATCCAACTTGGAGCTAGGTCGCGGAGGTTCCATTGATCAAAGAACACTCCACTATCCGGTCCATGGTCCGACGGATCGTAGAAACGTTGAACCAGCTGCAACAGTGTGGACTTCCCGCAACCAGACTGACCAACTAAAGCCACGGTTTGACCTGGTTCAACAGTGTGTGAAAAATTCTGGAGGAAAACAGAGAGAGATAAATGAAAGATTACTAATCGCCAGAACTTTGCATGTTAAACAGAGAGAATACTCAGTAGGCTGAGCACAGGAAGGTACTACTGTTTGATGTGGAGCAATCTAACCATCAATAGATCGGAAAAAAAGAATAAACCTGAGACTAACCTTCAGAATTCTCAGTTCTTTCCGAGTCGGATAGCGGAAATACAGGTGACTGAATGTGACCTTGCCCTGAAACCGCTCCTCTGGTATCTTGCCTTCGTTTGCTGGTATCTGTGATTGTCTATCTATGGTGGCGAAGATCGTTCTTGCGGACTTAGAGGCTCGCTTTGCCTCTGGACCGAAGGAAGCGGTGCGACCTAGAGACTGCGCTCCCATGTTCATCACGGAGAAAACCCTTGACAGTGAGATGACGTAAAAGTGCACGGCCGACAGGAATCAAATTGATACACACTTCAAAAAACATAAAAAGCGAATACAGTTTATTGTATCAATTGTACCAGAATAGGATGGAGCACGAAGTAATACGTGGTTTATAAAATAGAATCAGAGGAAGATATTCTGTAAACACCCGGCACACTGATACGGCCGTGTAACGTGCAACACGATCTCCGTTAATTGAGGACAATTATAATAGTGCAACGGTCATCCGCTAACAATCACTCCATGACAGAAACACGGAGAGCGACGGAAATGTAAACCACAGAATACTCTTAGGAAGAAGCACTGCTTCATTATCAGCACATCGTTGTACAACATCAAAAGATCAACGGGGTTTCGAAGACACTTTGTTGCATTGTAAGTAAATGCAACGTGATCCACGTTTGTATCTTTGCTAAATAATTCAATCGGTGGCAGATTTGATGACTTGCAGAGTATACACAGCTTACTCCTTCGTCTCTTCATCTCTTGCTGTAGGTTCAGTGGCCTAATTTCACACAGTGTATTCGGCGCACATGATCATGACCGATAGAACAGGAAACCTGATTTCATTGAAGGTGGCTAACAGCTAGCAGTAAACAAGCATGACCCGTAGAACTGTACAGAAAAAGGTGTCACAATGTAAAAATACGAGGGTTGCTCACTGGAACAGCGCCAGATAGCCAATAACGCGGATATTAATAAGATGAATTCCAAGCGCAAAGACGGCCGCGAACGCGAAGAAAGAAACAGATTGCGTCAATGCGTAGACCAAGCCAAACATCAAACATTCGCGTATAACAGCCCTGACAAGTGAATCGGAAAAAATTGGAAAATATTACTACCACAAGAGTAGACATCATTACTTCACTCACCTCAACGGTCAGACATAAATAAGGTTAATTCGTACAGTAGCATTCATGTACACAATTTTTATTTTGAACTGTATTATAATAAGTTTTGAATATATAAATCTAGTGAAGGCAAACCAGATGAATAAGTGAATTGTCTGTTTGCCAACGGCGGTTCTAGATTTTCGTACCAAAAGATTTGTGACAACATGCGACTTGCTCCAACGTACATTAACTAGACAGCGTAAAGTTGCATAAAGCTCAATGAGCGTATTTATCGTATCGTACGCTAGTGAAATTAGACCATCAATACAGAAAGACTCCATTACGACAGCAAATGCTGTCAGGTCATCTACTGAAAAAGAAACATCACAGCATTCGTTACCAGTTTCGCGAAACAAAGCAGTATTGAGTAACGACTTCAAGCTTCACAAAGCAAATGTTTACATGGTTCTACGTGATGATGCTGTACCACAGAGTTCTGTACAGCGACAAACGTCCATCAGCCTTATTGCTCCCTTGTTACATTATTTCATTCTAACATTCTTCTTATGCAAAAACGATGGCGTCTTGATGGACATATAATGCAAAAACTCACATTTTTTATTTTCTATTCTATGCAACAGGAATCTACATTTCCTGGTGACCATGTCGCAACGTTAAAAACGCTACGGTCGAATGAATGACTGATAATGATGCACTAGAATAGAGACTCCAGAATGATAGTCCTGAATCAGACGGACGACGTTGATAAAATGAAGAACACTTTGCAGAGTGAGAGCAGATTCCGACTAGATAATCCGGGCACGTTTGAGAACAAAGTGCGAGGAGAAATCCACACGTTTTTGGCAAGACGTTTTGCTAAAAAAAACGTTCAGACATTTACTAACACTACGCGGACCTCAGACCCCGCAAATGCATGGTAGTGGGGAGTTCATTACTTTTGTCCAAAAACAGCCTCCTTCCTTGAGAAAACGATTTATCCGATTAGAATGAGCGGAATTGCCCAGAACGGTCGAGAGGTAACCTGGGATGTTTTTTTCAATTGCCCGACCTTTTACTCCGCTATGTTCATTGATGGATAAGTGACCTCAACTATCGCCTTCGGTAACTGTCCATCCATTTTCTGATTCCAAAATGTTTTTGGATCAATATGCACCATAGGAATATCTTGTAATTTTCTCCTTGTACACATTTTTGGAGCGGAACAAAGCTGTTTTTGCACGCGTCTTTTGGTTTGTCTTGGGAGCAAATTACGGGGACAGTCGCGGTATTTTCGGGACCGAGATTTTCCGTGTTAATTATTACCAGGAGGAGAATCCGATTTTTTCAAGGCGTACTGCTATATCGAGGACGAACCAGCGTATTCTTTCGAGGGTTTACAGCACACGGTCCACCAGAACTTTATAAAAACGAAAAATCACCGGAACTGACACTGTCTACGGTCAATTCGGTTCAATCTCGATCCCCAGAATGGCTTGCAGAACTGTTGAAACCTGCACAACAAGCATTCTTTTAGTGCACCGTGAAAGATATGTTTGGGATGGAAAAACTTAACGTCAACGAACGTCATCTTGCGATTACGGATATTACTTCCTCTCTTCACAAACGTTTCTCTGGAGTTAACAGCAGAAATAGACGTCAAACGGATCTCTGGAAATCAGTTACCAATCGGATCACTTTCTACGGAACAAGAGCGACAACTTCTCCCGTGTACCTCGAGCATCAGAAATCTAGTTCAAGGAGATGACTGTCGACTGATCAGTAGTGTACCAATGGGAAATCCTCTCGGTTTTGTTTTGGTAGACATCCTTGTGGCTCACCTTAAGAAGCAACTACAGACTACCATCGTTGATATGTACACGGCATATTCGTAATTATTAACGGAACGGAAGCGGGGAGCTTATACTCAACGATGTGTCAGATATATCCTAACATGTCGATCCCTTTCAACACGAGACTGAATAACCTATTGCCTTTCCAAACATTCTCACAACACGACGATCAGATGGCACAATCAAAAGACCTGTTCAGAGAAAGACAATATTGACCAGTCAGTACCTGAACTTTAACAACTTCACACTAGCTCAAGCGTGCTCCGGTTCGTACCTTAGTTCATCGCGCCGGAAAAATATGTACTTCAGACATCTTGTACAGTAACCTATAGCACCTGCAATCAGTATTGCAATCGCATGACCATCCCCATGATTTCAATGAGCAGAACAACAAGCCTGACCATGTTGCAACACGAGCTAACCGTGCCCAAGCGGGCGTCACTTAAAACCTGGCTTACAAACGTGACCATGTGACGGAGCAACTCAAACAGCAGTTGGACGAATAACCTAAGCGGTCTTCATCACAATTTTATATTCAACCCGCCGAATACCAATCTCTCCGAAGAAATTGCCAATACTTTCGTTTGCTAAATCTCACGGTATTTACCAGTCCCCATGTGGGTGCCAGGCCACCCATAGGGGCAGCACGGAATGAAGTTGCGCAGTTGAGTAGCCGACCGCGTTCCGACTTGCGTTGAACGTGAGACGAAACGGAACAAAACACCTAATGTGGCGTAATCGACGCGACGCAAGCAACCGGCAATTTCGATTGCGCGTCACATCTTGATTCTGGACATAAAGTCAACATTACCCATGACTTCAAGGTCATTCGCGTAACCAGGACTTGACAACCACTTTTCTGTCAACAAAAAGAAATGGTCGTTAGCTTATAACCGCAGTGGTAAATGAGCGATCCCATTGCTCGCCCATGCCTAGGTAGATTGTACACAAGCGTGGTCGTATTTTTTCTCACGAACCTTGTCTGACTGCTACATAAACACAAACATTGTAGTAGATGTAGCGAAATTCATTTGGCAATAAATCGTGCAGTCGGCTGCTTTTGACCTCGGTTTTCACCTTCATCTCAAGGAAGAAGTGTTTTCAGTAAGCATTTTGATGCCATTGGAATAGCTGAGTTCCTCACAACATTTTCAGCTATCTCGATGCATAAAAAGAATGCGGAAAACAACCGACGCTAACAATAGTAAAGACGCGGAAAATAATAACCTTACAACTAATAATCAGAAATTAATTACACTGGACACAAAGTTACGTATGTTCGGACAACCAGCCGTAGGTTGGCCACCGAAAAAATTAGGTAAACTTCTTTCAGTTTCGAACATGATAAATGTCAAAGAAACATCTAGGCAAGAGACAGCTTACATGACGACATTCGTCATCGACTAGTTCCGTCACCGGTCAGCATTGAATATTATAAGCGGCATCCACGAAGTGTTACAAGACATGAACTATAACTGGCAGTACAAACAGTACACGACGCTGGAAAAGAAAAACTGTAGAGTTGGTCAGCTTACTTGCGATCGTCTCGCATCACTCTAAGGAACTTCTGGTAAAAGTGTTCCTCCAAAGTTAATGTGAACACCGTTCGGTCGTTGTTGATTGCCTCCTGTGCCACTCTCATCATAGTCATGTCTTCTTCCTCTTTTCCCCTCCCGGCCATGCTCCGAACCTTATAAGTTGAAAAAAGCACCAAAACCTTTTGCAACGGCAATACAAATGGGTTGAAAGTGTGCCACATGTTGGAGCTGTGTGAAAATACGTCAAAAGGAATTAGCTTGACGGAGTAAATCTTGGATACATATATTCGGACCTTTTTAACATTACCGTACATTTACGATATAGTAACGTCACAATCATGAGTCTATACCATTGCATGCCAATGTCCAACTTGTCAGATTACAATTAATGATACAAGATGAACGTCCAGATGAATTCGATGCGGAGATCACAATACCTCCAAAAAAAGCATGATCATGTTTAAAGATTGCAGACAACAGACAGTGCTGGTCAGATTTCCCTGTCCGAATTACGCCAAATGCAAACACGTTTTTAGCTCGGGTTTTCCGACAGTAGTAATGGCCACAAAATTGGAACTCGAGTGCCAATGAGAAATCGGCACGACTATTTTGGTTGGAAACGGTAATCTTGAAAAGGAACCTACTGATGGTGGTGTTGCTGTCCTGAACTATTTTTGCCGTATGTCGAACAGCAGAATAATTACGAGACCACTTTACGAGTTCTGTGATGGATGCAAGTTATAACAGATGTTAGGTTAACAATGATCCTATAGTGTCCCCTAAAACATGTGTCGTGAAGGTCGCTGTGGAATAAATGTGAGGAGCGTCAACTAAAGAGTGGATGGAGGTCTCGGAAGCATACATCAAATTATCACAATGCACTTGAAATGACCGCCAGCACAGAACCCTTGAAATACGACATGAAAAGTGATCCGCCAACAAAATTAACGAGTTACTATGAGAGAGATGATAAGTTTTCATTTTATTTCAGTTCCTAAAACAAGTTTAGACCATAATAAACTTTTTAACTACAGTTACGTTCGTGTATGTCTTGTAAGATCTAATATAACCGCTGACAGTGTGAACCTGCACGTTACTACAGAAGTTGTGTCGCGACACATCCGGATGCTAGCAGCTGACAAGTGGGGAATTGGGTTTGATAACATGAGTCGGTAAGATTTGTCGCAAACTCTACCATTTATCTGATGAGATAATTGGAGTAACATAAGCACTCAACTACATTTGGTTAGCGATGCTTCTGAACTCCAAGATGACACCGTTTCAACCTTGATGACGACAAACTGCATTGTTCGGTAATTTATGTAAAATCCCAAAAGGCTCTTCTGAAAGTCAAAACTACCTCCTGATTACAACTGGCAGCTGCGAGTTTTGCCCCTTGTGTCACTGACAATATCAGTGAGTGGGTAATGTTGAACTTTATCGAAATGCAACCTGAGACTGGTTCAGGAAGTGTACTACAGGATACAAAAGACAGTCACACCACAGTCATTATAGCGAAATCATCTACCGATCGGCAACTAATGGGTTCCTCACACTTGAGAAACTGGCTTATGCAGGAGCAGAAAGTATCTGCATGTGACTTGGAACAATTAACGAAGATGCACGATGATTCTTTAATGAGTTAAAGGCATTCGAAAACGAATTGTCCTTGTTGATCGATGAACGAATTTGTTTGTGACAAGCTTGATGAAACATACATGACGTTGTCTCATCAACAAAATTCGTCGTTGCAAAATGTCTCTGGGACTGACCATTATCATCGCAAAACGGAGGATAAGAACGGCGATGCTGCTCTGAAAAAATTGGGTGATAAAAGCTGGGGTCGAGGGAATTTAGCTTCTACTGGTAAACAGATGATCGCTCCACCGTTCCTTGATCGGCTGTAATCCGTATGTTACGCTTGTCCTTACTCTTAGCGCTCACACGACTGTATGAAGACTTGAATACGAGAACAGTGGGGAACTGTTGACGAACGACGTACAACGATACTTTCACCCATCTAAACTTGATCACCGTGAAAACATGTAGGGGCAAGCTAAGAAATCGATATGGAAAAAACCGTATTACTTCGGAAAACGGCATCAAGAAATGGGCAATTGGCAACGCTCTTCGTCAAAAACGACCGGCGGCTAGTGGCGTTGGTATTCAGCACAAACGGAAGGGAATAAAGGGTGCATATAATAGCTCCAGTGAAAAGCCCTGATAGGCCAGATCGTAGAGAGTTACCAGTGTGATGTCCACATCAGTCGGTCTTCAAGAAATGAGCGCGTGAAACCTGGTGTGTAATCTTCTTCCGATAACCGCCCCGGTTGACGAAGGAACATCGGGTGTGGACGGATCGGCCGTCGTTCGGCAAACCACTAGGAACATTTATATTATCGCCTTAGTTAGTAATTCTCCGGAAGATTATAAGTTTTCGCTCGAATTTACCTGCGTTATGCTTTGCCTGGTCATTCCAATGTAGGTGGTAAGGCGGCGATTGTGAATGTTTTGTGTTACTCCGATAACAGAAACCTCCGAACTGGGTTGACGTAAATTGTGAAACACAGTCTAGAACTAGCGTCTCTAGCAAGCCATGTTGGATTAAGTGAAACGATTTCCGCCCACCTAGAGTGGGCATTCACTATAGCCAGCTAGGCAACACTATCAACTGGTCTGACAAAATGTGTGTGTAGTCGAGATCACGGTATACCGGGGTGACTTTTACGGATGCGGTTTCACTCACATTGCTTGATGGTAACGGCAGCATTGTTTGACCACATCCTTAATTTGATCACCAAGTCCTAGTGAAAAGACGCAGCTGTGAGCAACTGCTTTTACTTGTCTTGCTCCTAGATACCCAAAATGAAACTGTTGAAAGAACTTGGTGGAAAAGACAAAATAACGATGCGATCGTCAAACAACAAGCAGTCGTCAAAGAATAATGGACAGTCGTGTCGTGAAGGGAACTGGTAGAGTTCTACCGAGAGTTCTATGGTTAGTTAAAAGTTTCTGACATGAATGAACTCTTGTTGCGTCAAATGGTTGACTCAACTGGCACGGCTAACAACAATCTCTGTGGCCAGGATGATAACAATGGCGTTAGAAGGCTACTAACATGCTTCGCTTTCGAAAGAGATTGCAGCAATGGAGCTGTTCTGTTCAGACGAAAGTTGGTTGACAATGTTCAAGAAAGGGCATCAGCTTGACCAACAGCTTGCGTTCGACGTTGTTGAATATCAAAATCCTAGCTCATAAGAATGATTATTCAGCGCTGAAGTCAGCTAGCTGATTAGATTGGAATGTCTTTCACCAGGCCAAAGATGAGAGTAGTAGCTTGTGAACCATGAGAAGGGCAATATTATCATCGCATTTAGCAAAGTTCATGAGTCTTCAGAATAACGATTTAACCGGATCATACTTCGCAGACTAACATTACTCAAAATGGATGATATCCACTGAAAGATGAGAAAAGAAGGGTAGGAGGACAAATTCATGTTCGTCAATCGCAGCTAACAAAGAAAACAAGTCGAGCGCCTGGTTTTTTCATTGTTTGAATACTCA
>LOND01009161.1:3489-17745 GCA_014220965.1 Paragonimus kellicotti | reverse complement strand
GCACCTTACACCAATCTACCGCAGCGTCGACAGACTGTTGAGTATGGCAAGTGACTAGCTGGCCTCCCTAATAGGTGGTCTCCAACAGATACACGCCTCCTATTCCCTGCGTTGTTTAACCGTTGGTAACACCCGAAACATCCTGTCGATTGCACGTATTGTTGACCAAGTACTTCAAGGTGGTTAACGTCTTATATTCTGGCCGGACACGTTTCTCAACCGCGACGTAATACAACTCAGAGAGCGGCCTTTTATAAACTTCCTTAAAGAAACGTACATCCGATCACAAGGTTTTGTGCCGCAAGTTCATATATAGTCACTTGCGCTTTCGATAGGCTTGCTCTGGAATGTCTTCAGCGTTCACTCACGAAGAGTTTACTGACCTATCCATCTTCTCTGAGCTCCATAGAATGCTGCCAGATGTTTGCACACGACCTTTTGTTAAGAGGACTCAAGTTGAAGCTCGCATTCGTGTGCAATCTAGCATATGGCAATGGCTTTGTCAGAAATTTCGTGATATGCTTCAATATGGTTCGAAATACCGTCCCAAGAACAAGAGTATACGCTGGCGGTTTTCAAACTTACAAAGTAGCTGTGTTCAATGTTCTTCAGGGAAATCTTCCTACATTTGAAGCCAACTCCCGTACGCAACTAGAACCGGTATGAATATACATTAGTTTGAACGGAATATAGAGACTTTTCCGACGTTAACATAGACCATGTTCATGCTTACTTGCGGATGATATCTTCGAAAGGGAACTAATAACATCTAAATGAAAACCCTCTTTACCGCTTGATGTTGAGCTGCACACAACTCGAATTTGTCCAAGCTATCAATTTCACCATTATAGTTGCTAGCCTAAGCTTTATTAGTGACTCCAGCAGAATAAATCTTGTAGATTGTTATGTTTAGAACTTACACGTAAACAACGAAACACTTTCGTAATCAACACATACAGGTATGCACATTTATACGTTCTTTCCTATTACTTCAGTGTTCTTCGTACCGCTGTCCTACCGCAGTTAGTACTAGCCGCCTGTATGTGGTTAATGATCACCATGCAGAAGCTGTGCGTGTTTAAACTTGTGAAAAACATAGAACATCATAAACACATACCTGACGTGTTCAACTTACGTTATCCTTCTTTTTTCCTCTGCCATATACCCTGTTGGCAATCTACTTAACAATCTTTCTATGCTGGTAAACGTAGACTTCATTCTGTTTATCGGTGATATACAGCAGAGGTACATCAACNATGGCTTGCAGAATAGATAACGCAACTGGAGAGACCTGCAGTGCGGCACTACTGCTAACCTCATTTAAATTCAACTTCATTCTTTACGTACACTTCAAGTGTACTCTGATTAACTTTGTGAACTTTACTTGTGTATACCCTTCCATGTGAATTTACAAAGCTGGTAGCGTTGTTCGACCAGCGTAGCGCGTTTGGTTGTCTAGTTCAAAGTTACTCACAGGCGGCTAGATGTTGGTTTGTCAGTTATATTAGAGTGGTGCGTCTTTGATTACATGCAGCAAATTGGTGTTTAAATCCTATTCCGAATTTCTACAGTGCAATTAATATGCACAGCTACCCGATGAAACTATTCTGCGAGAAACCGAGTAAACAGAGTGCGTACAGTGCAGAATTTTCTTCTGTATACACTCCCATTAACTTATGGACAGCCTATTCGAAAGAATCTTCTTCTCAGATCGCACATTCTCAATCGTGCAAATCATATTCCAGGTCAAGAAGGTTTAACGTGGTTTAGAACGAGCCGCATTATCAGGAGGCCTCATGAAATCTATTATCGTTTTCTAATATCGTTCAATGTCTTCATTCTTCCAGTCGTCGGAGATTTTATTAAAAAAGTAGGGGGAACATTACTATTTATCATCATACTGTACGTTCACAAGATTGTGTAATACACACTTTTCTATCTGTAGTTGTTCAACTAAAGAGCAGAACGCTGTTTGCGAGAACCACGACCTTATCAAGCATTATGATAACCACTAACTGTTTTCATGTGTTATATCATGGGAAACACCTAGTGAGCCATAATTTCGATCCATTATGTCTCACTCAAACATCCACGAAGCCGTAATTGCTTTATATTGTTTTCCTTTGAGAGCGTTTTCGGAATGTATAGTGGTTAGCACACTTTCAGCAACATGTATATTTCTTCATATCTCAAATATGTCTGTATAGATCGCCTGTTGTAATACCGAAATCACTGAAATATCCTAACATATTAAGGCTTTCTTTCATTGCTGGAAATTCGGTAATTCATAATACATCTATGGACAAAGATTCAGCTTTCAGTTCAGTGCTTACGTATTTTCTCTTTGTATCTTTTCTACCTCCAACTTTCAGACGCCGGTTTTGATATAGTCGGTTGTCTGTCTCACTGATTTCTCTGTTTTACTCAAACAAGCCCTCTTAACTTCAAAGTTCTGTACGTTCAGTTGTTTTTATTTAGCATATATGACCAAATACAAACAAGAAATTGTGCAGCGTAATCCAAATTCAGTACGTCGTTGGTCGTGGTCTTAGACATACACACACATTCCTGCTACTACTAACAATGTTTAAGAGCAGAGAGATGTGTGGATCTTGAGGCTTTCTCGTCCTAGTTAAATGAGATTTTACGATGACAACTGAACATTTTTACAGGTTCAGACCACCCAGCTTACTCACAGCCAGATTACATGGCATGAAGAAAATCGTTCCGAAAACTCGGACAATTATCAACTGAACTGAAGTTGGCCTGCAAAAGAGTCGAACACATGCCAGATTGTTATTGTTTTTCGCGATCGAACTGCCTTCAAATAACGTGTGGCAAATAACGATCAGAGAATTCGAAACAAACTTTGATCCAAGACCCTACGGTGATACTTAGTAAACATTATAATCTGCCAAACAAGCAGCTGCATAGCCCAACTGTGAAGGTGGAAATCAATATTGGAGTTATGACGCATGTGCACGGATTGACTGCTTAAAGTTGAATAAGTGTTAGTAGATGAATGCAAGACGTTTTCCCGTAAGTCTTTGTGATAACTGAAACAAAACAGCAAGGGTTTTTTCTCGTGTGGCCCACGCAGAATTAAAACAAGCGGATTACAAAGTGACCGCGTGTCCAGTAAAATAATAATTACCAATGAACGTGTTCGGTTAATCTTCGAACAAAATTTCCAAATGCAAAACTGAAGCCTCAAACAATCTGGGAGAAATATTTTGTTGAAAAAGTTCGTGAACCGCAGGATAGAAATGTTGTCTTGATGTTTCAGGATGATTATGATTGCGCTAGCTCAAACTAAAAATAACAACGGCGTAATATACACGTGGTTTTTTGGAATCTACCAATGAGGTAAATCAAATCCATAACACAGTTCTAACCCCTCAGTGAACTACAGTGAGCTTAACGATTTGCGTCAAGGTAGCGACGCAAAACTTGACGCCGTATGTGAGCGGAGAGGAACGCACTATCATAATCATTTTGTGTTGAATGTATAATCGATCAAAACAAAAACTGTCGCATCGCAATCAGTATCGCCATTTTAATCGTTACGCGATTGTATTTTAATCAGTTTCCCAAAAAGCTAACGCAAGACATACCAACGGTCTTAAAATAAGCCCAGTATAGTCGGAACATACCCCACCGATGGAAACACAGGATTAAGAATTACTCACAAGTTCAACATTCTTCTTGCTGGTAACACATCGGTCGTGCCTGGAAACTGAGTCTGCAAATGTTGACTCAGCTGTTGCCACATCGACCGAAATGCTATGGATGATCTGCTTAGCCAGTTCCTAGCAAATTTTTCGTAGATTCTACTGGAAAAACTCCAGCTACCAATCTACATGTCTCGCCTTACAAGGACCCGAACATTGACAACCGCTCCAGGGTTAGCAGAAAACATGGTACGTTACCAGGAATTCTTTGACCAACTTTTGGTCGTATTCATGCATTGATCACCCAGAAAATGCGATTGACTTGACACGTCCATTCTAGGTTAAGACGAACGAGCATAAATGTTAACGTGTAAGCGAGTACCGTCCTTCATCGTTCCATTCGCAAACAAATCCCCGTCCATCAGCTTATATAAAAATTCAAGGGCACATTCAAGGACTGATTTTTTATAACAGCACCGAGGATGCTGGGTCTCTTGATTGTTTGTTTAATGGCGGTGTGCTCGCTAGACAGTTTTAGCTAACTTTGATTGCAACCTCTCGCAGATTAACTAAGCCGTGCAGAGTAATACAATTCGGATACCAATATTACTACCCGTGTCCGTACGTAGTCATAACGAGAGAGACCAGTCTGAATCTTAAGTTATTGGGAACGTTCGGGTAGGTGTGATAAAAGCTACATAGAAAGGGTTCAGCGATCTATATACACTCGCAACATTGAGCACTCACCAAAGTAGTTTAAAACCCAAATCGCTACTTCAAACCCACTAGTTGCTTCAAAGACCGAAACCCACTTTCTTCCGTTGCTGAGCATATTATCCAGAGAAGCCACGAAGTGGATGTCACCAACAGAGTCAGTGTGCGGTATTGCCATCAAAAAGGAAAGTACCTTCTAATCTGCTGAAATGCTATTACTTAGACTCCCCAATCCGTCAGTGAGTGATCAACAACAGTTTGTTCTGAAGTTCCAGTCATGTAGGTGGTTCAACGTCAAAAAGAAGGGAAGACTGTTTATGAGCGTCCACTTATGTTCGAAAAGTTATCGTGGACATAGCTGTACTCCGATTTGTCTGCTGCTATTATAATCTGGGTGCATGTAGATGTACATTCGAACTGTTGGAGAAGTAGATTGTAACACCATGCATAAATTGTACAAGTACTTGTTCTTTAAAAGTTCCCTAATCTAACTAGTTGTTTGGGAATTATCTGCGTTGTTGAAAACGGGTTTCAATCATCAGGACTGCAATATAAATCTCATATTATATATCTCGGAAATCTGCGCGTTGTGGTCAAGATCACGTTTTCATTAAAAAAAAATCCATATGTCACATGACATGTGTGCATCGCCATAGCAGGAAACGCACGTACAACCAGCAACAGACTAGTGTTTCTATTTTATTCAATGGGGACTTTTGCTAACCTAACAGCTTTTACAAGTCGTGAAGACTGTCTGCATCATTTTCATTCAATGTGAGGGAGTCAGGTCACTCCGTAGCTTCAGCCGTCCGAATCAGCCTGAATGCTATCAAATTAAAAATGACAAAGTACTCACGCTGGGCACCAACAACGCGCACAAACGGGCAGTTCGAGCGAATTATTTTTTTTCTTCAAAATATAGCAATGCGTAGTGGAGTTATACATTCCATTCTATTTGTGCACTGTTAGTAGGTTATTTGGAGGACGAAGGAATTAAAAATAACTGAGCCTTAATTTGTACTCAGTGCTGATTACATATTCAGGTCGCTTATGTTGTTTAGGCTAAACATTGGATATGTGGGGGACAATATTTTGGTTCACTATATGTAAATGTCAAGCAAATAAGGAATTATTGATATAAATCATGTAAAATGTTTCTTAAAATAATTTTATCTGTTTTTGCAAGCACGATGGATTGAGTAGAAGACTACATCGGTAGATATTGCGCAGCTGAGCCTATGCTTGCAACCCGAAGTTGGAAACAGTGCAATCCTAGTGACTCGTGCATTAGCTTACGTGTTTGTAACAGTGGGATGCAAATATACTCGTTGTAGGTATGGGTAAATTGCATTGTATAGGGCTGATGTTATATTTCAGTAAAACCTAGAGAAACGTAAAAACACTCAAGCGTGTAAGTAGCGTACTCTGCAGATAAGAAATTTTCATCGGAACAAAAAGTTGTCGAATGAATTTCATTTTAGGTTAGAGTTACTCACAAAGACGGAACACTGTGAGTTCGCTAAGTAACAGAATTGGCAATTATCCTGATTGTATTAGGTGACGCAGTTTGCAAACATACATGCACATACTGTGGGAATATAAATAGCAATATATGTATAACTGTATGAATGATAAAAGGTTATACATACCATCTCTGGCAATATGCCGTAGCATCTCATTTAGGGTTTTCCTTCGCATTTATTGACATCATAACAGGAGTGCGCTGTTCCCGTTGCGTCCGTTCGCACTACGTAAATTATCAAACAGCGTCAACAGTAAAGTTTACGGTATGATGTTTAGTTCGCACATGAAGTTTCTGATGGGTAATCAATAAATTTGTTTACACAGATTGAAAGCACTCAGGCTTATTCACAGATTTTGTATTCAGAAATCATTTTGAGCCACTCTCAACTAAAGGTTTCAGTTTCCGGTGAATCGCAAAATTAATGCATATTCACAAGGCGACCGACGGCTGCACCTCAACGAAGCTTTTATGAGGTAACTGTGTTCAAACTTACGCTGTTGTCGTTCAATTACTCACGACCAAATGATTGTGGTTAAGCTTTCAGTCGTGTATGCCTTAGAGCCGTACGCAGATTGCAAATCTTTTCAAAAGGAGGCGCCTTAATTGATTTGTTAAGCTCAACATTTGAAGTCGAGAAACAATAGCCTGCAGTCAAGTTGCTAGGCGTTTTCAGCGGTCTACTACAAGCAAGAAGATAGCATAGGATGATCCTTTCTCCAGACAGACTACGTCAAAGTTCATCCTAACAGAAAAATGTAAATTAGTGTGCAAGCCGATAATTCGGTATAAATCAAATTGTTCTGGTTCCGGTAGGAATGTTGCTTAACTCCTGAAACCCTGTGAGAAAGACTGTCAAAATCCAAACGGAATAAGTTTCATACTTTTCTAAGAATTAAGGCAAGTGATCTCAACGTAATTTTAAGTTAACTAGTTGCCTATGGTATCCATTGAAAATGTTTTTTAAAGACAACGCGAGTAGGCCTAACAAACTGAAAACCACCCTATGAGAAGTGACCCACTCAAACAATTATTTTCATCCAAAAACGGGAGACCGACAAGGAGAAAAGTAATGTTTCATAAACGCATTATGCTCATTATTTCTAAAAGGGAATCTGAAAGCAGCACACTTTGCAACGAGGATATTATAAAAGCTCATCGTGATGTTACAATTTACAAGGCGAAAGGCGTACAAAAATAAAAATTACAGAATGGATGTTTGATCATCAGGCTACACACCGTTTTAAAACTTCCGCGTTAAATATCGTACTAAGTAGAGTGCCAAATGCACAAACCCTACTTCCGTAAATTCAACATTAGTTGCGCTTATACGTATTCAGCATTTGCGTCGGATGCAAGACCGAGGGGATAGAAGCGTGATGTTCGAATGCTATTTGATAATCACACAACATGTTCACTCTAACGAGCCGACTGTGTGGCTAAACTACGGGTGATGAACATCTCACGAATATGGTGAAACATCATCTTGGAACCAAAATAGCCATCATAAATTCGAATCGCACTGTGGCAGCAAATACGACCGCAACCCAAGCTGTGTTGCACGGGTAACGTGAACAAATTGGCAGTCATGTAAATTTAAAAACACTGATTCCCCTTGATCCAGTTCACCAATAACGATAGAAGACATACGTCGCGAGATGTTAACATTTCGTTTACTCTCTTCAGTCACGAACGTAAAACATTAGAATATATAGGACATGCGGATAGCAACAACAATAGAAACAATCAACGATTGGGTTTAAATCGCGCGAAAATTCCCAGTGTAGTCATGAAAAAATACTGTGTAGCGAACAAGCTCGTTTTCAGTGATTCATCATCAGGCTAAATACATCACATTTATATCACAAATTTTACAGGGGAATCGTTAAAGGGGTAAACGGGGAACGGGTGGTTAATGAGGTCAGTCAGTTCAATGTCACGCTGCAATCAAGTACCCACTTGAATCGTGGGTCACATGAAACAAGGACTGTTATCAGTTCCAGGGCAGACAAACTGCGTGAGTCAACAGTTTATGCACACACAGGACCGGACGGCGAGTATTGATTAACATTGCCTCGGAGAAGGCAAGCAATTTCGGATTCCGATTACGCAACAATACTTGAAACGAGTTGGCGGGGTCAACAACGTGACCTGTTTCCATGATGTGCTTTGCAATGGATGAGGTCGGATTTCGTCTCACTCGCTCTGTTGCCATTGCCTGTTGCGTCATGGCGCGCACCAACCACTTAGGCATATGTTCAGCCATTCTTTGTCGTAGGCACCGATCTGTTCTGCCGATATAGACGTCACCGCAACTGCAAGGTGAACTGAGACATAACATTTCGGTAGGTCACGATTATGAATAAGCTGAGCGACACTCCTAGTTGTGAGTAGCAACCGCAATTCAGCCGCAGGGTATGTACGAGTTAGAGCAGACTGTAATTTTTGACTTACGTCAGTTGTGATATGATCGCCTTTGAAAGGTAGGTTCAAAAAGACCTGCTTCTTAGGGACCGTACTCACGGCAGTCTTGATCAGTCTTTTCTGACTGTGAATATCGATGAACTTCTGTACATATCAACAGTTGACAATGCAGCACAAAGATAGCATCCGGTATGAGCCGAATATATGCTGCTTTTTTACATTGACGTTAATATTATACCGATAACTCAGTTGCTGGCTTTTTGTTAATGGATCCTGGTAAATTCTCGTTTCTGACTGCTCAATTTTTGATGATCTAGGGTTTCCCATCTAGCTCATTTTGACGTTTCTGTAGACATTAGTAAACGAGCGAGATAAATTCTAACTCATTGTCATTAAAGATTGATTCAGAAAAGACGAGGTTGATCCTGATTTTCTCCTTGAAGGCATCTTTGTTCGAGTTAATTTAGCTATGTGGCTTACTTTTCATTATTCTGGTTCTCATACTGGAACCTTCACCGCCGAATATCGTGATGTTAATCTAATTCTGATGTTTCATATATTTTGCACACCTTCACATTCGTTTCTTTCAATGTTTCGTCCTTCTTCTGTAATTTTACATGGTCAACTGTTAAGAAAGGTTTGTCAAAGGCGTCGCGTTAATCCTAGAAAGTTTCCTGATGCTCATCAACGACCAATCTCAAACTGATACTCCCTGATCAGGTTTGCCTTTGTTTGGAGTTATCATGTGAAGCTAGAACGAGCGGGTAGTTCCCCCGACAGTTCCGCTTCACCAGCCAAAGTCCTCATCTAGTGGGTCACCATTTTTCTGTGCAACCTCTCGTTTTAGTCAGTGTCTGCCTACCATGGGCTGTCTTCCCATCCGAGGCTTCTCCATTTTGCGGCACTGGCGCATTTAAACAAAAGCCAGAGTGGATAATGTTATCAGACATATAAACATTTCGTCACCTCGTTCATATACTTCCATACTGTATCAGTGTGTACGACGAAAGCATGTTTGGATTTATCCTCACGAATGAGTACTTATACCCTTATTGTGAAAGCTTCGTTTAAAATCGATATAACCACTTCATCACTTGCTTTAATTTTTTGGTACATGCTCTACTGAAATCTTTGGTTGCCTTCTGAACCGTTAATTTGGTTCCCTCCAAAACGGACACAAACAACCCCTGACATCATCTCTTCACTGATCCAACGAACCACAAACAACCTTTTCAACATGTCAGATCGTCTGAAAGTGTACGTGAACGTTCTATATTTGAGCCTGTGAGTATAATTCACAATGATCTGATGATTGGAATAATATACTACAGTTTAGACTGTTGCATACTCAGGAGAGGGATTCTGATTGATTGAGTTGTGAATTATATATGTAGTTTGTTTCAAGATTGCTCGGGTGCTTACATCAGTGCAGGTGGCCAGAGAATGCAGGACGTAGGCAAAGACTGTTTGTGCTCGGAGATAACGATATGATTCATTAAGTTAAGATTACATGAGTGAAGTGTGGATAATAGTCAAATTCGTCGAAAGCAAACAACCAGTTCCGTAATAGTTTCCACTTAGATGAAAATTGGTTGTCATATCTTGCATGATTATGAGTCAGTCTGTAAACCTAATGAAGAAAAGATTTCGATTTATTTCCAGTAATTATCGTTGACACCCGCACTGTCCAACGCACTCGGTCGATCCAACGTTAACAGTCACAGTCAGCACACATGTGGGTTGTTAACCGCAAACTCCGGCATTCGCTGCATTGATGATAGGATATCAAGTTGACATTTACCGGATGCAAATACATGGGTGGTGGTGAAGAACACGGACTGCCTTCGGCAAACTCTGACTGCGAGGCATAAAACTTGTGCGGAATTCGCTCTCTAAGCATGCTGACAGTCAATTCAGACTAGTACAAGTGTAGCTTGCCGTTGATGACCTCAACAGATAGTTTGCTATAAACCATGTACAAGGTGCGTCAACTAGCGGTAGTCTGACAAACACACCTATTCAATTATTTCGCACAGTAAGTTCGGGACTGATCCACCAACTTCATGAATAAAACTGTATGACGATTCAGCCCTCAGGCGATTTATTTTGGACAGCTTTCTGACCTACTCACCCCTGCGGGAATTTTCAAAGTGGTCACGACATTGAAGAACGTTGAAACGCGTGCGCTCGAATTTTCATCTTATCAAGAACGCCGTAATTTTCCAGACCGTCGATCATATGGTCTGTCACCCCCTGGAACATTAATTATCACTACCTTGTGAAGAAGTATGTTTGCGGCTCAAACCGCTTTAAACGGGTAAACTGTCAGAAGTGATTGACCAGGTCACTTTTGTTAACTAATTTGCATCATATAATTACTGATGCACTTCATATGGACGATCATTCTGATCAGTTCGTTAGGCGGAACCCGGAACGCGGGACCCGTGAATCCATTTCTTCCACACAACTTTAGGCTGAAAGTTCATCAAACACGCGCGGCTTGTGATAGAAGACTGGAACAAACTACAAATCGAATAAACACTTTTGTCAAGGAGGGAATGATCGGATTCTACGACTTCGTGAACACGATTTTCCTTAGCTGCAAGACGATGCTATTGTCTATGATGAAATTGCGAATTTTGCTTGCCTCCCCACTTTCACATAACGCGGCCCATTTTCTTACTAGTGGACAGTTTTCGAACTAAGTAACGGAAGATCACCATGCTCTACTGAAGAATTGACATATTCAACAATTAAACGGCCCCATGTCCTCCTATTTTATGATTAACAACCCCCACCTTAATCTCGTGAATCGCCTTGTATCATCAACCGTGGCTCTACAAACCAGTACAAATTACGATAATATCGCCGCCTAGCGAATGCTGAAGTGAAGTCACTGAGACATCCTGATCAGTCGCTCTGCACGGAAACGTTTGTTCATTCGCTGGTCCAGCTATAGTCTCAAATCAGTACATTATTTCTGAGAGGAATGGAATGCAGTTTGTTTGGATTCTCAACCAATAACTGTTTTCGGATGAATTACACTCACTGGATCACCTGCAGACGTGATAAAAGGGAAATGAGTTCGTGACTCATTTACTGTAATTCATTGCGATTGTCAAAATAGCTAGTGTTTGCTTTATAAATTATTGATATGCAGATAATCGTCAAGATTATTCCGAATGCACTTGCTACTGGATAATGTGGGAAACTTTAAATTGCTAAGCGTTAATTACAAAAATTGTCCCCCCGCATCATGTTCTCATAAAAAGTGACAGAGTGATTGTATGGGAGGCACTGGATACTTCAGTCGAAGCACAACCTACAGTTGGTAAATGAGATGCAATTCTAGCTAAGGCAGCAAAATATGGAACAAGAATAAAATTGAATAAATACAAACCGTTACCCTACAAACCGACATGAACTAAGAGTTAAAGCACCATTAGAGAGAAGTAAACAAGCAATACTTATTATAATCCAGAGTCAACACAGCGCTATGAATGAAGCACAGAAACTTGCAAATAACAATCTAAAAAACTGAACACTGGTTACATAAGGTTAATGGAAACAACACAGTGTATGAGGACTAACAATGAAAATGGCTAACATAAATAGAACAACACCCAGGTTTGGTCTCAGTTTCTGAATTCACGTGGAGTTTACTGACGAACTCTTTTGAACCGGACTATTTCGCCAGAGTTTCGTTGTTGACAGTTCTCGGCTCAATTTCATAACCCTTCTACGGCTAAGTTTTAAACTCGGACCATACTTCTGTTAGAAAACCCCGTTGAGGAGAAAGCTAGGTTGATGTCACAGTGACTTTGTCGGAACACTGGTTTGGAAGTTAGAAGTTTGTTGAACCCAAACCCAAATAAAATGTAGGTTGTAACAGAAAGGCATCTCACTTTGAGTAAATAGTTACTGTTTTTGAGTTGTTCATATTTAACTTACTCTGTAATTAAAGAGGTAGAATTTTTAACTTTGCGAATGCTAACGTCGAATTACGGAAGTACGCTAACATGTGATCGCATTAACGACTAATATGTAATATACGGAATGGATGGAACATGAAGACTTTAACCGGCATTTTTGATAAAGGAATATAGAGACACATATCCTATCTAGTGATTACTAAGGTGAAGGTCCTGGTTTATAAACCGTTATTGCGTACCATAGCTGAAATCGAAAGAGTCATGAACAATCTTTCATTTGTTTCACCGTGAAGCACTCAGGCCGAACTCAATATGTCCTTTAAAATCTAGCTGCATCTTGTTCAGTTAAGCCAGTCCACTAGTGGGCTAATATCAAGATACAGATTGCAGACGTAGAACTTTACAAAATTAGTCTAAACGAGTTTTATTAGAGCAAACAAATATAACTAATTCATTTTTGAAAACGAACTGTCGTTTGCCTTGTTACGCAACAATTGGAAACTCCCTTGTCTGGACGATATCTATTTGATGATGCAAATGTTACATTCTGCAAAATGCCTTTTGTTCATATCAAAGTCTACTTTTATTAGATGGCGAAAGAAAATGACGGCAAAATTAGACGATAGTCATGAACAGATTGTGAAACAAATGTCTGTCAGATTGTGCTGCCAGCATTACTTGATATTAAGTTAGATGTTGCTGCATATTGTGAAAACATAAACCCACATAACCCTTATCTATACGTTGATTTGTCTGCTGACTATTTCTGTCTCATCACCGTCCCTGTCTCGATGAGTAAATGCATACCTGTCAGTATTTCACTGAGGTCACCGATAGCATACAATTGTATCAGTCCATGTGCACCTCTGTACGATAGTGGATGGCACTGCTGTCTTCCTGAGAAATGCACTTAAATATGCACACACTTGTGTACAGACAACCAGACAGCTGAGTCTACTATTTTCAGTTACCTGTTCATGACTGCAAGCAACTGAATGTTCATTAATTTGTCACTGTTGATCACGTTATGGTGTGCATAATGGGGTAATTGTACATACAAATGTCACTAATGTTGGTCCATAGTTCTCTTCCGCACCGCTTGTTGGCATTCCTGGTAGTGCTAGGCACACAACACAAATCGCAATGTTCCCTGAAGACTGTGTGCATTAAGTGGCGGTTGGGCTGATAGATGTGATAAAGTAACAACTTTTTCAAAGTACAAAACAAGATCGTCGTGAGTTAGTTGTGCAATCGGGGACGTGTCCATTGCATAGCCAAAATGAACCTAGCCCCGACTAGACTTAAACAGGATAGTGTAGCGATATCTTTCTCTGAGGTCATTTCATACTGATTTACGTGGATGATAGACTAAGGAGAAAATTCTAAATGTCAAAATCCAAACGTAGATAGTCTACGTGGTTTGCCTATTTCGCTTTCTAATTTGCCGGGTACGTTTTGGCTTGTCTCGATGCAGCTGACGGCAGGCGATCATTTCAACGTCAGTCAAATTTAGTTATTTTTCAGTATTAGGGAATTTTGACCTATGTAAAATGAATTTATTTAAGATTGCTTTCAATATGAAGAGGAAGCCTGTTATTGGGATCAACGCCTTCGTAATATTCACTGTGAGGCACAGTCGATATTAGCAAAGGCGCACGGATTGAATTTGAATCGTGTAATGCAGCGTGTTGCCATGTTTTTAGCGCTACTTTAGGTTTCGTTTGTGTAATTCGTGTGCGCGGTTTACTAGCCTTTTGGTTCACGTTGATTCGTGCCGGTTCCTTTTAAAGAACTATTGTCGAACTGCCTACTTTGAAAGAAGTTTGTCCTCCGGTGTATCCATTTTGCACAAACTTGGTCCGCAGGCGTTACGGCCAGTTAGAGTAAAAACGGGTGGCTTGCATGTTACGCCATCGTTCGTGTTGAATTGTAAACGGGCGACACAGTAATCAACGGGGTTTTCTAACAGAAGTATGGTCCGAGTTTAAAACTT
>LOND01009159.1:0-14026 GCA_014220965.1 Paragonimus kellicotti | reverse complement strand
TCCTTGATTTTGGTTACGTGCTCCGTATGCCGATGGAGTATTTGTCGCATCGCACGTTGCTCATTGTGGTTGTCGATGGTTGGACAAACCGTAAGGCGGCCAGGCTCTGACTTGGCAGCAGTCTTGACTGCCCTGATGAACGAAGTTGGCGGGCGCCGTCTGCCCGGTTGAGGGGTTTGCGGCCATCCCCACCGCTTGTTGACACTTCTTGACGTGGTACCGTGTCGCAGTCAGCGACCAGTGTTTATCCGCAAACTTGTCGACTTTTGTTTTGTTTTTTCCTCTTTCCTGAAGCTCTGTCGTTTTTTCTCCCCTCATGCATTCGTGCTTATTTATTACTGCCACTTGTTCATGGGCCATTTCCAGTGCTAACGATAACCGAGTCATTGTACTCACGAGTACGGCTTAAGACTGAAAATGGTGATACCGATGAACTTACAACGACTTGAAACCAAAAACACTAGTGCTTTCGTTATTTTCCGATTACCTTGTAGCTGTTAGTTTGTTGAAGACCCTCCAGGAGTGCTTATAATTTTGCGAAAATATAAATCTTCTGATTTTAACTCAATACGGCTGTCTGCCGATTGGGCTTTTGTTGAATAGTGACAAGTAGCATGTCACACAGTATGTATTTTCTTACACTGTTTCCATTGGCCGGTCGAATTTTTCGAATAATCCGACTATTTGTTTCCAACAATGTAATTTACAAGCTAACTGCAATTTTCTCGATAAGTCATTCGATGTGTTATTTTAAGTGATGTATTTTGTATGTTTAATTAGGGAAAAACTTGAATTCTACAGTTTACTGTTTCCGTGATTGTTTTGTTGTCATTATTGATCTGATACCACTAGTGCATGTCTTGTTGGCAAATACCTTGTGGTTCTGGGAGGCACTTAGTCATCTCGCTACCACGGCATTCTTGTAACCTTCTCCCAGCAATTAGGCTTCATCACTATAGAGCCTAACGCTCTCTTCTTAAGGACATAGAGCATACAGTAAAGAGATAAGTAAATACCTTCATTTGAGATATTTGAACAGTCTATTGTAGAAAACGTGAAATGCGTATAATGATTCAGCTATGTTTCTACAAGTTTCTCATCATTTACTTCGGGATAGTTCGTCGCTGGAAATGTGTTACACAGGGAATTAGAACAGAAACACTCTTGGAGCATATCATATCCATCGTATCCGGTGGTTTCGTTAGCCGACATTGCAAGGGATTCCAGTTTCCTTTAATTTACTTTTTCAGCTGTTCCGGGTAAAACGCAGTTGTTCTAAGATGAAAGCCTACTTTCGTATGGGCTTTATGTCCAAATGACTGGTTTCTTTTGTACTTACGTTGTGTGTTTTGTTAAAGTGCCCCTCCTCTTCTGTTTCTTGTATCAATTTTTCCTTAGCATCATGTCCTTCCCCTCCCTTTCACCCTTACCTCGATATTCAGATCAGCTGGATTGATACACAAGTTCTTCCGCCGACAAAAACTTATCTTGTGCCAGTGCATTATCAATTAGCCCATTGGTTACGGTCATCCGCTAGATTTCCGACGTCCGGAACGGCCTGCACAGTGTCCGACTCCGTTCGACTTGCCTGGACCAGAGTACACCTAATCAGTGCATCCGATGTTCTCGCTTTTGACAAACGCACTAATCAGCTGCTTTGTTGGCCTCGACTAGCTGATCAGGCTGCGGGCGCCTTAACCGAGGTGAGGCCACTTTCAAACTTATTGACATTGGGCTGGGTTCAGACCGTTTGTTTTCTCTTGCATTCGTTCTGTGTTGCACTCAAACACTGGACTAGCCTGATCGAGTTCCTCTGTTTGGCATCACTTTTTATTTGTACGTTTGCTGGCCAGTTTTCTTCTCTTGCTAGAATGTAAAATCATCCGCACATAAATACTTTGTTATCTTTGAGTGAACCAGCGTCGTTGTAACGAAAGTTGCAACAACTTAAAAATGACTGGTTATGACGATCAATCCGTTAAAACAAAACAGCTTACCCTGGTTCACCTTTTCTAATAGAGACCTGCTTTTCTCACAATGGTGATCTTTGCGTTACCCACCGGCTATGGGTAACCGATGTCGTTTCTGTTGGAGATAGGTCCTTGTTGGACGCGTGCAGAGCCAATAAGCCGTAGTCAAAATGAAGACAAACAAAACTTAAACTTATTTTTGGAAACGGACTATAATCGGCGTTTTTTTCCATACTGATATTTATCATTGAGATTCCGTCACATCTGGTAGCACCAGGATCTTATTCTAAAGCGAACTGTAACACGGTCGGAATTGGGGACTTCGAATAGCCCTCTAAATCGTATTTGTATTGAAATCTCCAGCGTAAGTAAGATCTTGGTCTAGTTGCTATATGCAGTTTTTATTCACGAGACAAGAACCCGCGTTTACAGATGTACATCATTATCATTTATTGGTCCCAATGGCACATGCAAACTCACAAACTGTAGGCTGATCGATGGCGAGTTCACTTCAATGTTCCTTCTGTTTTCCACCCAGTTACTTCAAATACCTCAACGCGTGCCACCGCACCTCAACTGACGAGTAGTATAGTGTGGTCGTTTGTCGCTGCCGCACTAGTATTGTATACCAGACTAGTGGAGTGAAGTGAAGAGTAGAAGAATCATCAACAGAGATGGAGGATGCCGTGCCAACCTATTAGGTCCATTGGAATTTAAGGCTTATATACAATTGTTTGTGTACCCATATTGGTAGTTTAAGACGACTACTCGCGACCAACCCCATGAAACGCGGGAGACACGGATTAGTGTAACGCGTCATAATCCCGAGTGCCGGTGACCCGTGTTTAATATGTGTCTATTGGTTGACGAGGCCGTAAGTTTGCGTGACTACGGGACAAATGAACTAGACTCTGCAGTCCCGTTCTTGTAAAGAAAGTCTACAATTCCCCAAAACTGTCGTTGTATTTCCATTGGGAAAGGCCTAACACATTACTATTATGAGTAACTTTCAAAGTTGGTACGGATATGGGCTTCCTCACCTTTCGTTGCTATTTATGACATCCCGCCTGCGCACTCGTCTTCTAATTGGGTCCTCGCTGTATTGCCTGGACTTTTGTCTGGTCCATTTTTCGGTCCTACTTGCTTGTTGGTCACAAACTCCCTCGTAGTTATGGAGTTTGTAACCATATTGTCTTCGGACTGAGCGACTTAATAAAGCTCTGTTTGAAGACCAGTCTTCTTCCTGTCTTCACGCGTTAGCCTTGACTGGTTGGATTCACTAGGTAGTTCCGAGTTAATCCTGTATATTCCGTTGTTCACTGCCGTTATCCGCCGTGTCGTTAATCGTTGTCCCATCATCTATCATAGTCAGTTCACGCGCACATAGATCGTAGATTCAGTGACAACAGTTCTTAATCCGTTTTTTGAACATTTTCCATTATTTCAGAATTATTATTTCCATCAATCATGCCGTTACAATGTTTGCCGCAGTTACACAGTTTGTTTTAACTATGTTACTAGTTGGCGCCACTAGGTTGCCCCACCTTGCCCGAAGATAATCGTAGCATGCGAGTCCATGCAAGAATTACGGTTTCGACTGCATTATAACTCGTTTGTTCGGTACGTTGAAGCATTTTGTGATTTGAGGCGAAGAACTGTCACTTTTGAACTGTGGTTCAGTATAGACTTTCTTCTTGCTGACCGTGACAACTTTGTCTACTACTGTCTGTGTCGGTTGATGTCGGATATCAATTATCCTACAGCGTAGTTGTAGATGGTCAGTTCGTTGGCTAAACCATCTTATGAACAAAAACGCCTTATGCATGTAAACAATGTTTTAACTGCTGATGAGTAATAGGAGATTTTGGTTAACATAAATCGAATATCGCTCACAACTGATCGCAGCCGCCGCATTCTCAGGGAATTTTCAGTCAGCCTACCACGAAATGTTTTAACTTATGCTCGTTTGTTCTTTATTGACCTGAAGCCTGTAAAGTGAATGTACTGGGTTGTTCAAATTCGCTTCCGTTACCTAGAGAGACGGTTTCAGTAGGTCTTTAATTTATATATCAGTTATTTCGAGGTCAACCGGATAGCATATACATTTCGAACTGGTACGTTGGAACGTCGACCGAACACGTCAGTTTGTGTGCCAATTTTACCGTACCGATATCTTTAGCCGAACCGAAGGAGTCTTGGACAACATATGTGCCAAGCTTCTGTTTTAACGACGTCAAGTTTGTTATTTTTGTGAGGCCTCACCAACAGATAGAATTGATCCGGATGATATTCCGGGTTCGAGTGGTTTTAGTTGTTATGTGTATTAACTGCCAGGTTTTAGTTATTTGGAAGCGCTTTTATCAATTATTTGGTGTGAAAGCGATAACTCAGTGTTCTATATTAGCCACCCTTTTCGACTTTATTGATACGTTAGAATTTGCCTGCATTTTTCAGCACGAATAGTGTTCTCCACACAGGCTCCTCTTTTGTCATCACTTCGGTGTCAGAAGATTTGTATGATTTTAGCGCGTTAACGTTCTTAATCTTCAGGTCCTTTGGAGCTTCGGATTGAAGAGTTGTGAAGGCACATTCATCACTTGACGATGTTATAATAAACTCATTGGCAATGTCAGTCAGTCTTTGTGAAGCCAATTATGATCGTCACAGTTTATGGCCTGCACATCTGACAACTGGCTCAAGATTTTCACACTACGTCTCTAGTCTGCCACTAATCGCGCATAAATACACCCTGGTTATAGTTGCTTTATACGGAAGGGGCATTTGTATCTACCACTCTCCGTCCTCTCATTGTATGATCACATTTTTGGAAGAGAACCGATTGTTTTGAAGAAATAAATCCTGGTGTGTTTCATAACAGCTCCCTGTCGCAACAGAACGTTTATCAATTCATATATTGTCTAAAATGTGTCATTACCTGAGCCGCAGAATTTGTCGTATATACAAATCATATGTAAATCAGTCTGTCGGAGGCATAGACATCACAATGAACGGGGAATAACGAGAAGAAATTTAGAAAAAGCACCGCAAATCTTCACACCAAACTTTCGTCTCTCGAACCTGTTTAGGTTATACGCTGACCACCTAACCGCTGTTTCTGGCCGAATCAAGACGAAAGTGAACGGCTTGACGTATGTAGAATGTGGATAAAGCGGTCGTTGAAACGAGATCAACATGTTTATTGACATGCCAAGCTTATCCATTCTGAAAACATACCTGCGAACCCGGTCATCGTTTGTATTGTGCTGTCGGTACACATACGGGATACTGAAAAGACACATCGGCACGCTATGTTAACATAAGTATGGTGAACTTTAGCAGTCTAATACAGTATTTTCGACATTAGTTTCATATGTCATCAACCGTTATGTTTTCACAGTATTTTGTATATCTCTTCACAGTCTCTGCGTCCTCATCTGGAACAACTGCGTTCTGGGAATCATACTCGCGTTGCACTACGAATTCGTCTTCAACCTCCGGATAATGTTGGCTATCAGTTAAGTAGCGTTACCTCAGATCTTGGTGTGGCCGGACCTAGCACCGCGACTCCGTTAGAAAATTTGACTACCTTTTCTACCGAACTCGATTCAAATCTACTCCCGGTTCTGCGAACTTGGATCCGGTTTATTCGCTGTCAGTCGTCGAATAAAAAGCTAGAGTCCATGTCGTCACTTTCTGANGATATTTATCATTGAGATTCCGTCACATCTGGTAGCACCAGGATCTTGTTCTAAAGCGAACTGTAACACGGTCGGAATTGGGGACTTCGAATAGCCCTCTAAATCGTATTTGTATTGAAATCTCCAGCGTAAGTAAGATCTTGGTCTAGTTGCTATATGCAGTTTTTATTCACGAGACAAGAACCCGCGTTTACAGATGTACATCATTATCATTTATTGGTCCCAATGGCACATGCAAACTCACAAACTGTAGGCTGATCGATGCAATACAGAACAAAAGAATTGATGAACAACAGAGGATGTAACGTTGAAGCTGTCCTGATGTGGTATCTCAACGCGACGTCTGGACTGACCTCTTGTTAGATTTACTATTGCGTCGGGGCTTGGGTAAGCGGTGAATCGAGTAGATTTTCATCACACAAATGTTTGGAGTTGTTCGCAAGTACAAACAGAATTCATAAATGTCATACAAGAGTGCTATGTTTCGGTAACCAATTTCTCACCGTGGTTCTTATGACCACTCTCTATTATGACATTTGTTGCATTTCCTTGACTGTCAGATATTTCGTAAATATCTAAGACTTATACCATGATGTATGATGAGCGACAAACGGAAATCAGCATATTCACCTAACGTTTGGCCTTAGGTAATCACCATTTAAAAGTGGTTTTCGGCTTTCGCTAGTCACATCTTGCCCGGTTCATGATATTTAATTCTTTCGGCTCGTCTGTTACATAGCAATCGAGTACAACAGTAGTTTGATAATTCCTCTAATCCACAAAAATTACATGCGAGCCTAGTGGGCACTACTTTCTGGTATCGCCCACAAACACAAGCTGGCAGCCAGATTGACTTGGAAATGTTTTCTTATTTATCCAGTTTTTATTTATTTATCTATCCCACTGAAAACACACTAAGGCATTCCATTCGCCGTATTCTCGTGCTTTTCCGTTTACGATGACGCACACCTAAGTATGAGTGACGTAAACTCAGTGTCCGTGTTCCATTGCCAAATGTGGTTAAGTGTACCCACCACTTCGTCTGGAGCCCAAGTTATCGATTCGATAGCTGAATCTACCGTGAGTGGTTGCTGTATATCTCGGTTTTAAGTAATTTCTGTTCAGAGGGACTGAGAAATATAAAGTAGTTGCTTTTGGGATTTGATCTCTTAAGGAATAAAAACCGATGGATAAACCTAACAGGCGAGGATTAAACTGCCGTTGTTCAACAGAGTTACCATATCTATTGCAAACTGAGATGAGGCAAGTGCCCAGCCGTGAACGATTTAATGTGTTGTTTTTGGTCCGCACTATGATCCGTTGTCAACGGAATAAATAATTTTGACCACAACTGTAAGAAGACGAATACTGGCAGTTGTTAGCATTCAGTGTCGCGCCTTCAGTTTCACACAGCTAGCGCAGTGAGCCACAAACTCAGTTGGCACAAGGATAGTTTCTTCAGCAAATCGACACTGGCGTAATATATTTCAATATCATCTCGAACACAAACACTCATTTTCACATAACAGTTATTCTGGGCTCCACGATTTTCAATGTCAAGTTTATTTTTGGAAGACATTCTTTGCTAGAGTTCACTTCAATGTTCCTTCTGTTTTCCACCCAGTTACTTCAAATACCTCAACGCGTGCCACCGCACCTCAACTGACGAGTAGTATAGTGTGGTCGTTTGTCGCTGCCGCACTAGTATTGTATACCAGACTAGTGGAGTGAAGTGAAGAGTAGAAGAATCATCAACAGAGATGGAGGATGCCGTGCCAACCTATTAGGTCCATTGGAATTTAAGGCTTATATACAATTGTTTGTGTACCCATATTGGTAGTTTAAGACGACTACTCGCGACCAACCCCATGAAACGCGGGAGACACGGATTAGTGTAACGCGTCATAATCCCGAGTGCCGGTGACCCGTGTTTAATATGTGTCTATTGGTTGACGAGGCCATAAGTTTGCGTGACTACGGGACAAATGAACTAGACTCTGCAGTCCCGTTCTTGTAAAGAAAGTCTACAATTCCCCAAAACTGTCGTTGTATTTCCATTGGGAAAGGCCGAACACATTACTATTATGAGTAACTTTCAAAGTTGGTACGGATATGGGCTTCCTCACCTTTCGTTGCTATTTATGACATCCTGCCTGCGCACTCGTCTTCTAATTGGGTCCTCGCTGTATTGCCTGGACTTTTGTCTGGTCCATTTTTCGGTCCTACTTGCTTGTTGGTCACAAACTCCCTCGTAGTTATGGAGTTTGTAACCATATTGTCTTCGGACTGAGCGACTTAATAAAGCTCTGTTTCAAGACCAGTCTTCTTCCTGTCTTCACGCAGTAGCCTTGACTGGTTGGATTCACTAGGTAGTTCCGAGTTAATCCTGTATATTCCGTTGTTCACTGCCGTTATCCGCCGTGTCGTTAATCGTTGTCCCATCATCTATCATAGTCAGTTCACGCGCACATAGATCGTAGATTCAGTGACAACAGTTCTTAATCCGTTTTTTTGAACATTTTCCATTATTTCAGAATTATTATTTCCATCAATCATGCCGTTACAATGTTTGCCGCAGTTACACAGTTTTTTTTAACTATGTTACTAGTTGGCGCCACTAGGTTGCCCCACCTTGCCCGAAGATAATCGTAGCATGCGAGTCCATGCAAGAATTACGGTTTCGACTGCATTATAACTCGTTTGTTCGGTACGTTGAAGCATTTTGTGATTTGAGGCGAAGAACTGTCACTTTTGAACTGTGGTTCAGTATAGACTTTCTTCTTGCTGACCGTGACAACTTTGTCTACTACTGTCTGTGTCCGTTGATGTCGGATATCAATTATCCTACAGCGTAGTTGTAGATGTTCAGTTCGTTGGCTAAACCATCTTATGAACAAAAACGCCTTATGCATGTAAACATGTTTTAACTACTGATTGGTAATAGGAGATTTTGGTTAACATAAATCGAATATCGCTCACAACTGATCGCAGCCGCCGCATTCTCAGGGAATTTTCAGTCAGCCTACCACGAAATGTTTTTAACTTATGCTCGTTTGTTCTTTATTGACCTGAAGCCTGTAAAGTGAATGTACTGGGTTGTTCAAATTCGCTTCCGTTACCTAGAGAGACGGTTTCAGTAGGTCTTTAATTTATATATCAGTTATTTCGAGGTCAACCAGATAGCATATACATTTCGAAATGGTACGTTGGAACGTCGACCGAACACGTCAGTTTGTGTGCCAATTTTACCGTACCGATATCTTTAGCCGAACCGAAGGAGTCTTGGACAACATATGTGCCAAGCTTCTGTTTTAACGACGTCAAGTTTGTTATTTTTGTGAGGCCTCACCAACAGATAGAATTGATCCGGATGATATTCCGGGTTCGAGTGGTTTTAGTTGTTATGTGTATTAACTGCCAGGTTTTAGTTATTTGGAAGCGCTTTTATCAATTATTTGGTGTGAAAGCGATAACTCAGTGTTCTATATCAGCCACCCTTTTCGACTTTATTGATACGTTAGAATTTGCCTGCATTTTTCAGCACGAATAGTGTTCTCCACACAGGCTCCTCTTTTGTCATCACTTCGGTGTCAGAAGATTTGTATGATTTTAGCGCATTAACGTTCTTAATCTTCAGGTCCTTTGGAGCTTCGGATTGAAGAGTTGTGAAGGCACATTCATCACTTGACGATGTTATAATAAACTCATTGGCAATGACGGTCAGTCTTTGTGAAGCCAATTATGATCGTCACAGTTTATGGCCTGCACATCTGACAACTGGCTCAAAAGATTTTTCCACTACGTCTCTAGTCTGCCACTAATCGCATATAAATACACCCTGGTTATAGTTGCTTTATATGGAAGGGGCATTTGTATCTACCACTCTCCGTCCTCTCATTAGTATGATCACATTTTTGGAAGAGAACCGATTGTTTTAAATAAATAAATCCTAATGTGTTTCATAACAGCTCCTTGTCGCAACAGATCGTTTATTAATTCATATTTGCTTTCATTGTCAAATGTTCCTTATTTCTCCTGAGCCGCAGAATTTGTCGTATATACAAATCATATGTAAATCAGTCTGTCGGAGGCATAGACATCACAATGAACGGGGAAGTAACGAGAAGAAATTTAGAAAAAGCACCGCAAATCTTCACACCAAACTTTCGTCTCTCGAACCTGTTTAGGTTATACGCTGACCACCTAACCGCTGTTTCTGGCCGAATCAAGACGAAAGTGAACGGCTTGACGTATGTAGAATGTGGATAAAGCGGTCGTTGAACGAGATCAACATGTTTATTGACATGCCAAGCTATCCATTCTGAAAACATACCTGCGAACCCGGTCATCGTTTGTATTGTGCTGTCGGTACACATACGGGATACTGAAAAGACACATCGGCACGCTATGTTAACATAAGTATGGTGAACTTTAGCAGTCTAATACAGTATTTTCGACATTAGTTTCATATGTCATCAACCGTTATGTTTTCACAGTATTTTGTATATCTCTTCACAGTCTCTGCGTCCTCATCTGGAACAACTGCGTTCTGGGAATCATACTCGCGTTGCACTACGAATTCGTCTTCAACCTCCGGATAATGTTGGCTATCAGTTAAGTAGCGTTACCTCAGATCTTGGTGTGGCCGGACCTAGCACCGCGACTCCGCTAGAAAATTTGACTACCTTTTCTACCGAACTCGATTCAAATCTACTTCCGGTTCTGCGAACTTGGATCCGGTTTATTCGCTGTCAGTCGTCGAATAAAAAGCTAGAGTCCATGTCGTCACTTTCTGATACACCGACATTGGTTTTAGAACTGGATTTCTATGTGCTTGACTGATGTTTGACGTATGGTCAACTGATCACGTGTGTATTTTTACTTGCCACTCTGAGAGACGACAGCTTGTGTGTTCCAAATTTAGCCGCCGGTTCGGATGGTAATAACTTATGTTGAACTTTTTCAAGTCGTTCCTTATCTTTTTGACAGTTTCCTCCACAATCACTGATGTGCAACTGTCTCTTATACACATCTGTCCATAAATGCTTTTTATTTGTAGTTTTTGTCTAAAAATATCCTATTTTGCAAACAGTCCGAGAAGTTAGAGTAATTTGATGTATTTACCTATCGTAGTCAAATGTAAAAGTCGGGTCTACCAGTTTAGAGAACACAAGTAATAACGATACTCGCTAGGCGTGTTCACTGGAATATTGCGCGAGTTTCTGATTGGAAGTTAGGAGAACAACCAACTTGATATTTTCGAAGTGGTTAGACGAGTGAGGGTCGTTAGACTCTTACTTGATCTGGAACAAACATCAAAGAATGTCTAGACGGGTCAAACAACCAGGAAACGCACCGGTGCATAACGGCTCTAAAAATTCCATGGCTGTTCCATAAAGAAAGTTGTCACTCGTCGCTAACCGTCCATGATATGGAAAGGATTTCTTATTATTTTCACACTGCACGAAAGTTTTGCCCTTAACGACTGAGTTTTGTAATTAGAGAGACTATATATATCATGTTACAGCTAATGTAGTCTGTGACAGCATGAATAATAGTGTTCTAACCGCAGGTTTCGGCTTATTGAAGTATCTCTCACTGTCTAGTCGGCATCATTCAACTAGGAAGATACCCTACCTGATGTTACTTTCTTCAGAGGCTAACTTGTGGATTGCACATGGTTGCTACTTTACCAACCTCAACTATTCTGTCACTTTAACGCAGTGGTCATGCCTGCACATCGCATCGGTCCGGAGAGCTTTCTTAGTTTGAGCTTCGGTCTTATCAAACTGGCCAATGAGAAACAGCCGGACGCGAAGCAATTACAGTCTGACTATTTAAGAGTGCTTAGATGTGAGTATACAACAGAACCGTTTTGTATAGTTGCAGCACCGCTGTTTTCAGCGTAAAGAACAACAGGGTCAGACAAGGAACATCCCGATCTTCTAATGGACGACCGGTATACTGTTCAAACTGAGCGGGGAGGAAAGCAGTACGAGCTGGATTGATGCAACTTTGAATGCATCTATCGCTCGCATCAGTAAACGTTGCTACATGCCAGTTGTACACACAAGCCCGGGTTAAGCTAGACCTATCACCCCTAAGCACTCCTAAACTATACATACTGTTGTGACCGCAAAGACGCTTGACCAGCAAATTCGTTTATTGCAGGAACTCCCGTACAGGTCATGTTAAACATGGGACCACAAACGTGTGTACACTCATTTGCACGGCTGATGTGCGTTCACATACATTGGGTGGCAGTACGTTGTCATTCGCCCTGGTGGCACTTCTCCCATAGCGCGTACACACTATTCCAATAGTCACTTCTGGTCCGTCGTCTTCCTGGCGTTGGGGCTTGCCCTTTGTTCCCGAATGTCGCTTGTGAGTAGTATACTACTCACAACAAAACTGCCTGTTATACAACCAATACTGAATCACTGGCTCAGCATGGTTGTCTGGGAGCCCCTACCTCAGGCCACACTTTTTCATTAGAGATGTCAGGTATGGTATCCCCACGTAACTCCGTTTCTGTGCGTAAACGATCGAGAAGTATTAAAGGCTCTTCTGAAAGCGGTGTTTTTCAAACCTTACTACTCCCAAATTCTAATTCGCTTTCCAATATTTCTGACGAACACTGAAGAGAAGGGGTAACCCAGTGTGAAGACTTGCAATGAGGTACGCTCAAAAAGAAATGTAAATATCATGGTAGACTGGGGTTTTTAAACAAATATCGCTTGATTTCTCCCGAATATGATAACGAATGTCGAGAACTTAAACGGAAGCTGACTAACAGCTTGTACGAAGATGGTGAACATCATTCGGTTGAACACTCTAAAGAGATCATCCGCACGTTTCTGGCTAGAGGGTGCAGCGTGTTATTTCCCGCTATTCGTGGTCGTCGGTCGTCTATGCAATGTTACTTAGACCGTTGTGAAAATAGTGATCTAGTTATCCCCCAATCGATGGGTGTCTTGAACTGTTGAACACTTAATTGGCCTAAACAAGATTATACGGACAAGAAACAATTATTTGATGGTGTATCCAGATTACTGTTGTAACATTTTCGGGGTCAAAATTCCTTATCGATTGACCCTCGTCGCACTTTGCTCCCTGACCGCCTAACTAGAGCCGTTACTGTTATTCTCACCCGCGTCTAATTACTAATTGTTCCAGCCCGCCTCTCCCAGCCATTGAATTTCACTCATCTCTGCCCACACATCCATTTTTATCTGTCAATCGCACTCTCCTCCACCCCTGTGAATAAGGCCTTCTTACGGCCGCCGTGGTACTGTCACCAACTCATCGGTCTGCCCGAAGGCCGGCTATTTAGACACACATCAGACCGATCCGATCGCATTTTGTCGGTTCGTCCTTGCCTATCGGTCGCCTGTGCTTGCAGTTGTATTTTGGACCCTTGACGGCCTATTACGATCAAACATTGTATCTTATCTCGCGAACGCAAACCAATTGATGTTTGTTTCTTGTAATCGGTCACTATTGTTCATATCAATAGTACCACGTTTCCAGTGACTTGATTTGGTTCTGATGTTTGGTGTCGTTGGTTATACGTGCGTCACTCAACGTTCGTCGGAAAAACGTACACTGTCTGTTATAATCGTAATATCCGCATACAGCAGTGTGAGCAAGTGTCCGTTGGTGTTCACCAGTTCGAGCATTGTTCGTCAGGGTTCTACTTCGTTGTGACATAGTTCTAAGGGAAACTTAACTTGGAAGTCCAACGATCTCTGGTGGTAAAGCATACTCCCCTTGTCAGATGATAGGTTGGACGGCATCAGTTCACTGCTTGATCCCGTCACGCCGAGGATATGCGAGAAATCCTTGTATAGATGATCCAGCTGGCCTGCACAGAACGTCGTTTGCGATACATCTAACTCTTTGGTGTGCAAAGCACAGTCCGTACTTAACGCAGATACGGACGGACTCGATTGCAGCTGACCCAGAAATTACCCGTGATTAGACAGGCGCTCAGTCGACCGATCTGGAGTATGCGGACGACATTGTCTTACTTAGCCCCTCTGCCGAAGACATGCAGACCATGTTGAACAAGGTGAATGACCGGGCTGGTTTGTATGGAATGCGCTTCGCACCTTCAAAGTGCAAAGTGTTACTTCAAGACTGGGGCATTTCCACTCCTACTTTCTTTATTGCAGGTAATCCGCTTGAGACTGTGGACAGTTTCACATACTTGGGTAGCACTATCTCGTCAGCTTGTAATATTGCTGATGAGATATCAGCGAGGATAGCAAAGGCACGAGTTGCCTTTGCCAACCTGCGTCATCTGTGGCGTCGGAAAGACGTTCGGTTGTCGCTAAACTGAGGGGTATATAATGTTTG